>JAIUZE010010146.1:0-34884 GCA_022085475.1 Heliosperma pusillum | reverse complement strand
TTGTTGCTTACCTTTATTTTTTTTTAATTATAATTATAAGAGACAGCAATATCATAAGTACTATAAACTGCAATAATAATCAGCAGAAACCAACAAAGACAGCAATATCATAAGCACTATACACTGCAATATCAGCAGAAACCAAAACATGGAGACTGTATAATGAATGACCAAAAGCTAAATAATTTGGGAATCTTCAACAATGACCAAAGCTAACAAAAACTAAAGACAATACCACCTCAGGATCGGGGACGTTTCGTGCCCGACATAGTTTCTTCGTTAACCCAAATACCTTCACCATGATCATCACGCATATAGATGCTTTCAATGTTATCATGATCAGTGTCAACATTGTCGAAATAAGATACAGTGGAAGAGTGATCCATTCCCTCAAACACGACATCCTGATCATTCTCCCCACCATTATCGGGTGCACCCCGTCTACTCCTTATAGATAGTACAACAGACCACTTCTTATCCATAGGATCGGTGATATAGAACACTTGTTTAGCTTGGGATGCCATTATGAAAGGATCATCCTTATTATTGCCAACCTTATCCAAATGGACCAACGTAAATCCCATTTTATCCTTTCGAACACAATTGTTGTTGTTATCAACCCAGTTACATCGAAACAGAGGTATTGTGAAATCAATGTAATCTAATACCAATATTTCTTGAATAACACCATAATAAAGGCATTTCCCCCAAATAGGGTTTTTATCTTTTGAAGTAGCAAAGTGCATTGCCTCAAATTCAGAACTCACACCACTATTTTGCATTGTGCTCAACTCATCTTGCTCGCGGGTGTAAAAAGTATAACCATTAATAGCAAAACCGCTGAAAAAAGTGGCCTTGGCATTTGGACCTAACCCAAGACGTAGTAACCTAGGAGAGATGTCATCACCATCCAAATTCTTATACTCCAAGACAACATTCCTAAACCACTCTCCAAATGTCTTCTTATGCTCGTTTGCAATCCACATCTCGCTCTTGTTTGGGTGATCGTATTTGAGATCATCTTTGTGTTGTTCAATATAAGGTTGCACCTCATCTTCGTTGTTTAGCACATACGTATGTGCTAAATGTAACATGTCACGTGACACAATTTTTTCAACCCGCCCCCTAATACCTTTTCCGGTCATCCAGTCACTATGACGATTCTTTGGAACGCCAATTAACTCCTCAGGAGAGAGATGAGCGTAACAATATGCAAGAGCTTCGTCTAATATAGCACGTTCAGCAATAAAACCTTCTGGACGATACCGATTAGATGTATAGTCCTTGTAGACTTTCATCAATCTTTCGAAAGGATACTGGTATCTCAAGTACACGGGCCCAAGGTACAAAATCTCCCTAACCAAGTGAGTGGTCAGGTGAATCATGATAGTAAAGAAAGAGGGTGGAAAATACATTTCAAAATGACAAAGAGAGGTGACAACGAGGTCTTGCAATGAATCCGCATCATCGGGATCGATGACTTTATCGCATATGGACTGGAAGAAGAGACAGAATCTGGTAATAGCATATCGTACCTTTTCATGTAAAATGGAGCGAATAGCCACGGATAGTAATTGTTGCATCAAAGTGTGGCAATCATGTGACTTTAACCCGGTGAGTTTTAGATCTTGCATCGACACAAGGCTTTTGATGTTGGACGAATAACCATGTGGCACTTTAATTCCATTCAAGCATGCACAAAACTCTTTTTTATCATTCCGTGAAAGGGTATAAGCTGCTGGCGGTAAAAATGTACCATTACCTCTCTTCTGTGGTGCCAACTCTAGCCTAATACCCATCATTTGCATATCTTCCCTAGCTGCGGCGTTATCCTTTGGTTTACCGGGAACATTCAGGAGGGTATTGATAATATTATCACAGACATTTTTCTCAATGTGCATGAAATCGAGGCAATGCCTGACCTCCAGGTCAGGCCAATATGGAAGTTTATCAAAAAAATATGGATCTTTTCTTATACCCACGAGTAGACAATTTAGAGCCGTTCTTCTTCCCATATTTTATCTCTATATGCTTTACTTTCTGATAAACTTCATGCCCACTCAATATTCTAGGAGGTTGACGATGTTCTTGACGTCCATTAAATGCTTTCTGCTGCTTGCGATAACAATGGTCAGGATCCAAGCCCCTTCTATTTCCCAAATACA
The DNA here is from genome assembly GCA_022085475.1 of Heliosperma pusillum. Lineage (NCBI taxonomy): Eukaryota > Viridiplantae > Streptophyta > Magnoliopsida > Caryophyllales > Caryophyllaceae > Heliosperma > Heliosperma pusillum. The sequence continues at coordinate 32,719 of JAIUZE010010146.1, read as the reverse complement.
CATACTTATGAGAACACTTCAAGTATTCAGACTCGATATCCTCCCCACACAATGGACATGCCTCTTTCCCATGCACAGTATGCCCAGAAAGGTCGCCATAAGCCGGATAGTCGGTTATTGTACACAATAACATCGCTCTCAAATTGAAAGTTTCATTCCTATATGCATCAAATACTTCTATCCCACTATCCCACAAAATTTGCAAATCATCTAAAAGAGGTTCCAAATAGACATCTATATTATTTCCAGGTTGTTTAGGGCCGGAAATTAACAACGACAACATCAAGTACTTTCTTTTCATGCACACATATGGAGGTAAGTTGTATATTGCCAACACTACTGGCCAAGTACTATGTTGGGTACTCATGTTTCCATGTGGGTTCATTCCATCAGTGGACAGCGCTAGACGTAAGTTTCTAGGTTCAATGCCGAAATCGGGATACTTAGCGTCGAACGATTTCCATTGCATACCATCTGCCGGGTGTCTTAGCTTCCCATCATTTATTCTTCCAGTTTCATGCCAAGTTAACATTTTTGAATCATTGCTATTCGCAAACATCCTTATGAATCTTGGTATCACTGGAAAATACCATAACACCTTAGCCGGGATCCCTTCCTTATCCTTATAACGCCACTCAAAACAAACCGGACAATTGGTTAAGTTTTGATATAATTTTCGATACAATACGCAATCATTTGGACATGCATGTATTTTCTCATATTTCATACCCACCCCTCTAATTAGTTTTTTAGCCTCATATGTCTTAACGGGAAGAACATTACCATCTGGAAGCATGTCGTTTATCAAGGCTAATAAACTAGTGAAACATGTGTCACTAACCCCATTTGCCCCCTTGATATTATACAACTTCACCACAGCCGACATCTTTGTGTACTTACAACCAGGGTATAGAGGCGCTTCAGACTCACACAACTTCTTATACATGTTGTCAAGGTCATCCAAATTAATGTTTTCATCTTCAAAAGCATTTGATTCATCATCTTTTTCTTCATTATATGTAGACCCAACATTCAACTCGTCTGCTTCCAACTCAACATACTCGGCAAACTCGGGATCATCAGTTATCCTTTCGTATACCTCAAGATCATCTTCTTCAAAATTATTATCTTCCTCTAATGATTCCCCATGAAAAATCCAACGGGTATAGGATCGACTAAAACTATACTTTTCTAGGTGAATTTTAACGTCCGGAATAGCCATATACCTAATATTACCACATCTTTCACAAGGGCATGGAATACTAGAAGAACCATTCAAATTGTTCGCAACGACTTCATAAAATTCAGCTAAACCATCCTTATAGTTTGGGTCACTCATATTCGCAGCATTCATCCAAGTTCGAGTCATTTATCTACATTCGTAGTATATATAGTAAGCCAAGTAATTCAGAAAATCCAACTAATTAAAACTAATTCAATAATAAGCCAACTAATTCAGAAAATGCAATGTATAAGGCAACTAATTCACAAATAAACGAAATTCAGGAAATCAATAAAGAAAAATTATTAGAATACCTGATTAATAAGAAATAGCAGACGGAGATGATGACAAAGAGACGATCAGGAAATCAATAAATTATTAGTGTTTGTGGTTTTGTGATGCAGTATAATCGCTTTGTGTTTGTGTTTTTGTGTTGCAGTACAGTATTATTAGTGTTCTGTGTTTTTTTCATCTTTATTAAAAGTATTGACAACGGTTATTATTCATATTCACCGTTGTTATTAGGTTACCTATTTACAACGGTTAACAAAGTTAAATCCGTTGTTACAACTAACAACAACGTACAACAAAATCATATCCGTTGTTATTAATTTAAGCCAAATAATGCGCCAAATTAATAACACATTATAACAACGGGTTTTTCATACCCGTTGTTATTAATTTTCATTATTTCGCGCTAAATAAATAACAACGGATATAGAATAAACTGTTGTTATTAGTAAATTTATTTACAACGGTTATTTTAGTTCACGCCGTTGTTAAAACTAATAACAACGTTCGAAAAACTAACACCGTTGTTATTAGGTTTAATAAAATTCCGCGGAAAAATAATTATCCATTCCACAACGGTTTTTCTTTATTTTCGTGAATATGCGTTGTTGATGGGGCGTTATTATTGCCTGTATTTGTAGTAGTGGTTTTTTCGGGTGGAAAAAACTTTTGATAAAAGGCAAGAGCCAATGTCTCCCAATTTGTGACTCCTATGGTGGTATGATCAAGGCTATTGATCCAAAGTTTTGCCTTGCCCTTCATAGAGAAGGGGAAAAGTATTTCCCTAATTTTGGCTTGAGTAACACCCGTTTGGCGAATCATGGAGCAATAGTCACAAAAGTTTTGCTTAATGACTAGATTAAATGCTTCAATAATCCTATGATACGTCTTTAAGCTCCTTAATTCTTCGGTTAATTGCATAGTTTGACATCCCATGAACATCCAAAAAGTATCCCTATGTTGAGTTGTGGACTCCTTAAGTTGGGCTTCATTTTGGTTTCTCATTTGTACACTAAACCATTTTACAAATCCTCATGCTTGGGCTTGTCATTTCTCATAGTATCCTTTCATGGTCCATCTTGCTTCCATTTTAGCTTAGTGAACTTTGATGCTTGCTAATGTGTTAAGAAAAAGCCTGTAAATGCTTAGATTCCTATAAAATGTAGCAAACACGAGCAATGCACCTCGAACACGTAATTAGCTCACAAAAATACTAAACAAAGTATAATAATCATGTAAAATTGAGCTAAATTGGGGAGTAAAATCATATAAAAACTAGACATATCATATGTCAATCCTCCACACACTGCATAGATAAAACTATCCACGCACCTCTCCTCCTCCCCACACTTGGCCATTAACATCCTCCATAAAACACAATAACAACAAGGCCAACAAAATAAAAGAGTAAACAAAGAACACTTACACCCCTTATTACTCTGATCTTATCCGAAGACCAAATAACTAACACAAGTGAAACAAAGACAATAAAACTCCAAGCTTATTTGGTCGTACTTATACGCCTCTACTCCAAACAACCATTACCTCTAACCGCATTAGCAAGGTGCCCACAACAACGCACCGCGGTTCTCCACACCATAGCCTCTATTCTACCCATCCAACCTTCTATGTCTCCTTTCTTATGTCGCCAACACCATAGATATATAATAGTAGCTCAAGGGGTTCCGATTAGTTTTTATCTTTTTTTCTGGGATTTTTTCGCTTTTTTATCACAAAAAAAAAATGCACACACAAATCTACGTGTTGCCTTTAGGAAGACATTTTTCTTAACGTCGTTGGCTCGACATCTCGCGGAGTGGTAAACCACCTGATTTAAGAGAAGGGTTTAGACTTTAGAGATACTCACCTTAACTTACCGTTTGATGACTGAGGATGTGCGAAATGCCAAGTCATGCGAAGAACAACTTAATGCCCTTAATAAATGATTAAACACACTTGCACACAAGTTAGAGAAGTGACAATAAGAAGTACAAATGAATTGGCACCAGAAATATACAATCAGGGCACAACCATCCAACATATGTGTTTCTGACCCTTCAAGTTGAAACAATGAACTTATATCAATAAACTCCTCTTTAAATGATGGGTTTGTCAAAGGTAGGGTCAAATAGGGTAAGAGGTAGACACAAGATTTTTGAGGTATTAACTCACGAGGAGCCTCAAAAGGTATTGGAGGCAGTTATGATTTTCTCACACTGTCATTCTCCTTAAATTCTATTAAAACGTGCTCGCTACCCTTAGGGATATCGTCTTCTGAACATTCAAAAAAGTTTATTTCCTCTTCTTCTACCTCTAATATCCCACATACTCTCTCTTGCTCATTCTCATCAAAGACATTTGAAGATCATCAGTAGTTAAGACATCACTAAACTTTTTATACAAGTAACCATCAACAACATGTTGTAGATAACTCAGTTCTACACCTTCCGCCAACCACCCGGTGATGATTGGGCCGTATGTTTGGTATGCGAAACGATTTATGACAATTCATAAGTTTGTCGTCAAGTGATAGCTCAAATACTTGTGTCTACCCCTTGGTCGTCATCTACGTGCCGATATGGTCATTTTGACAGTCATTAGAGTTCATTTGGAGTCCGGGTAAAAAACCGCTTCATTTTCAATAAGCCGTCTTTTAAAACCGAGTCTGAACGCTCGAGAATATTCTGGATATTTTAATATTTCAAAAATTATCTTTCTTGGTAAAATATATCCGTATTTTATTTAGAAAGAATTCGAAATCTGCCGCAATTCCATAAAGAAACGCGGAAATCTTTCTTTAAAAATAGGAAACTGCTTGGAAAATGACGCACCGGAAGCTGCGCCTCTTCCAAGAGTCGCAGTGCCTGCTACGCCTCTTCCCCAGCTCGTTTTTCCTGTTTCCGGAATATTTTCTAGATTTCTTTTCGTGTTTGAGTTATTCCAAAACTCTTCGGATTTTTCTCTATAAAAGGAGAGGTTCCTGCTCACTTTTAAGGCACGCGAGTGTTCCGCCCCTTCTTTTTCTCTCTTTGAATTCTAGACCTTGCTTTAAGCATTTTGAATCTTCATGCTTGATCAATTGACCACGTAAGGTCAGATCCTTCTGAGTTTCCGTCACGTTCTTGCATAGACTTACCAATTTGACCACTACACTTAATCAATTTAACTAATCTTTTCGATCCTCTTACGAGGGCACTTTCTTTACATTCGAGTCGAGTTATCACTAAAGCGCAACTTAGTTAATCTCGTTTCGTCAACATGTAAGTCTGAGGGTGTTTAATCCCATCTTTAATTTTGTATTTTGCATAATGTAAGATTCATGTCGGTTCATGTTCAAATGTTTTCAATACCTTTATTAATTTTTTATTATTTATTATAAATCGTCTTTTAATCCAGTTTCATATTTAGATATTTTTTGTGTCTTGACTTAGATCCCTAATAATCAATATTAGTGAAAAAGAAGAAATTATATGTTAGAAAGTGAAAAAGAGATGTTCAAGAGAGAACCAGAAGACAACAAATTCAAATCAAAATCGGAGTTGGAGTCGGGGTCAGAGTCTGAGTTTGAGTCTAGCGAAGTTCCTATAGAGTATCCTCCTGCTGTCACCCCATTCTTATGTTTCTCCTAGCTTAGTGTCAAATAGTAACATAGCTTGGAGTATGTCCCAACAGCCGTTTGTATTCACTATATTAGCATTTATTAATAAATAGGACCATCCTAGTCCCCTTTGAGTTACAAATGAGCACATGTACTTTTCATTAGTCACTTGTTCTACTTTTTACCCTTAACTAGTGGAATAGACTTGAAATACTTTAGGTCGTATCTCTTTAGTGTAGATCACTCGACCTCTTAGAATAAGCTTTAACACGGGCGTGCATTTACCACCTTGTATCTTGTGGTGTGAAAATTCCTTGATCGCCGTGTCTCTAGGTGACCTTTAGGTTTGGAGACCCCAAGATCCTATATGACTACCCGAAATTGCATCATATGCCAAACATTTTGATACCCCCACCAGAGGATCAAAACAATTTTTAGTGCAATCGTGCCTAAATTCTCACAAATTAAAAAAAAAAAAAAATCCCAACAACCCCAAATCAAAAGTCTCAAATGTTCAAAAATTCACGAGACAAGACAAACAAAGGTCGAATAAACCCAAATCCAAAAAAAAGAGAAGAAAAATTCCAATCAAACAAGTTCAAATCAAACAAACAAATCCAGTCAATCCAACAAAGTGTCAAAAAACCAAAACGTCTCTCAGTAAAAAAACTACAAACAAAATCTCTCAAGTAGTAATCTTTTCACAAATTTCAGACGAATCGCCTCACAGTTACATTGTCTCCATGCCTTTTGAGATGATCTTTTCATTCATTTAGGTGGGTGAGAGAGATAACACAGATCTCCAGTGTCTTTTAACACCATAGAACCTCCCACTCCATTCCATTTCTTATCACCCTCGTTTAGCATCTAAGAATTCGACAGATGTACATTAAGCTTATACGGTCACAAAAGTATTTTGTTTCTATAGTATTAGTTTCACGTAAATTGCCGAACTTGTTACTGCAAAAAGGGCAGAACTTATCCAAATTCCCAAGAACAAACAAAGTAACGCGCCTCGCGTAGCCCACGTGTCGCTCGTGCGACACGAAATAAAACCGGCCCCTGGCGAGTTAAACTTAACGTCACTATGCTCTTGTATTTTGACATTTGGAAATCCCCATGTCATTGAAATCCTCAGCTTCTCACCATGGCAAGTATGAGCATGTACCGAGACAGCCTAGGGAACAGTATCAACCTTGGATTTCGTAATCCTCTTCGGGTTCAAGACACAAATCGACATAGCCGCCAAATGAGCACACTTATTCGGGAGGACTGATTTCATTCCTCTTTCTTATACAATTTTCAACAAATAAACATTTCTTCTTTTACAAAACCGCGTCTTTCAATCCAATCTTTTGTTGTGCGTCAGTTTAGCCCACCAGCATGCAAACATGTAATTTGTGTGATTTCTATGTGATGTGATTTTCGGCGGCATGACGGCAAAACCGTCGTCTGCCAAACCTGTTTTGTTTTTAGACTAACCTGCAGGGACAGAAAACATTCAGCAGCAGAAACACTCAGGCCATCAAATACAACCAAAAGAGTCATGTACATCAAACTGGGGGATCTCGCCCAAGCCAAAATTCAAAGCCAAAGCCAAAGCCAAAACCAAAACCAAAATCAAGAATCCAAAGTCACAATCCAAAACAAAGTACAAAATCCAAAACTGGGGGCTCTCGCCCAAAAAAAAATCCAAAATGTGCAAAAACAAGCCAAAATATACAAACCAACAATGAAACAGCAAAAGACAACTAATCCTCGTAATCAAGCCCAGCTAGAACCTCGAGAACGATAATCTCAGTGTCTCTGTCCTCTAGCTCTCTTAACAAGCCATATGTCTCCCTCCGAGACTCTGCTAGCTCACGCTCCCAGGCTCTCTACAAAGAAATGCCACATTTCAAATCACTTCTCTTCAAAATACAACAAAATGAACAAGGAACGGGAGGTTTATACATGTCGATCCCGACCACCTACGAGTGTCTCAATGGCTGTAGCCCTTAGCCGATTGGCCACCCTCTATAACGCTACGTGCCGAGGCGGTGCCACCTGCATTCAAATCAAGTGCATTCCTATGGAATAGCCAAAATTGGAAAATTGTACTCCAACACCTCGAGGTAAGCTGGGGGCTCGACGCTTGCCACCTCAACCTCCTACAGACATCGTAAGAAGAAGGCTGGCTCTTCTGTCCCTAACCGCTGGTCATTTCAAACAATCCCCATCAATTTCAAGCATCGTCAAGCAATCCCCAACAATTTTTCAAGCGATTTAAAGCAACGTCAAGCAATCCCTAGCGATTTCAAGCAACCTCAAGCAATTTTTCAAGCGGTTTCTTAAAGAAACCCTCAGCGGAGTTACAGCTCGTGCTGCGCCCTTTCCCCAGTAGAGCTCTACTTAAGAGATTGATTATTACAAGTTTGTTGCTTATGGGCCCAAATCCTTTTCAATATATCTTTCCCCAACAAGAGTCCGCCTGAAGACAGACACAGACAAATTCTCACGTACAACGAGAGTTCCCCTGAAAATAGATGTAGGAAGATTCTCACAACGTGCCTTTTCAACGGCTAGCAAGCTTCATCACGCGCCCTTTCAACGGCTGGCGAGCTTCATCACGTGCCCTTTCAACGGCTGACGAGCATCATCACGCGCCCTTTCAACGGCTGGCGAGCTTCATTACGTACCTTATCCCCATCGGCTAGCGAGCCTCACTACGTGCCCTTTCAATGGCTGGCGAGCTCCATTATGCACCCTTATTCAGCGGCTGGCGAGCCTCATTACGTATGCCTTTCAGCGGCTGGCGAGCCTCACATCGCAACCTCAGTCCCAAGTATAAAGATGCTCAGGTATGACTCCTTCTTATGGCCGGTGAGCTTTTATACGTACTCTAATGGACTTTAAACGACCTTCCCCAACAGTCGACAGACTTTAAAATGTTCGCTACGACAGGTCCTCGGTTCAGACCCCTTGAACCGCCTCGCGTCGCCATAGTCATCAGGTTGTAATCTTCGATTGACCTGATGGCTATACTTTGACTTTTGCCTTGTCCAAGCCTCAGTCAAAGTGGGGGCCCTCTAAATACCTCAGTTCTACACCTTTCGCCAACCACCCAGTGATGATTGGGCCGCATGTTTGGTATGCGAAAGATTTATGACAGTTCATAAGTTTGTCGTCAAGTGATAGCTCATATACTTGTGTCTACCCCTTAGTCATCATATACGTGCCGATACGGTCGTTTTGACAGTCGTTAAAGTTCATTTGGAGTCCGGGTCAAAAAGCGCTTCATTTTCTATAAACCATCTTTTAAAACCAAGTATGAACGCTTGAGAATATTCCGGATATTTTAATATTTCAAAACTTATATTTCTTGGTAAAATATATCCATATTTTATTTAGAAAGAATTCGAAATCTGCCGCAATTCCATAAAGAAACGCGGAAATCTTTTTTTCAAAGTAGGAAACAACTTAGGAAATGACGCAGCAGGCGCTGCACCTCTTCTAAGAGTCGCAGTGCATGCTACGCCTCTTCCCCAACTCGTTTTACCTATTTTCGGAATATTTTCTAGATGTCTTTCCGTGTTCGAGTTATTCCAAAACTCTTCGGATTTCTCCATATAAAAAGAGAGGTTCCTGCTCACTTTTAAGGCACGCGAGTGTTCCACCCTTTCTTTCTCTCTCTTTGCATTCTAGACCTTACTTTAAGCATTTTGACATCTACGTGCTTGATCAATCGACCATGTAAGCTCAGATCCTTCTGAGTTCCCGTCACATTCTTGCATAGACTTACCAATTTGACCACTACACTTAATCAATTTAACTAATATTTTCGATCCTCTTACGAGGGCACTTTCTTTACATTCGAGTCGAGCTATCACTAATGCGCAACTTAGTTAATCTCGTTTCGTTAACATGTAAGTCTGAGGGTGTTTAATCCCATATTTTATTTTGTATCTTGTATAATGTAAGATTCTTGTCGAATTCATGTTCAAAAATTTTATTAATTTTTTATTATTTTTTATAAATCGTCTTTTAATCTAGTTTCATATTTAGATATTTTTTGTGTCTAGACTTAGATCCCTAATAATCAATATTAGTGGATTTTTTTGTCATCTTTTAGATCAAATCGTGTCTCTAGAGGTTAGATTTGTTCCCATATCTAGTCTCTAGGATTCGTCTTTGATATAATTAGTATAATTTAATCTATTAAATTACTTTCAATTCGACTTCTTCAATAATAAACCGTAAATACACAAACAAATACTAATTGATTGCGATTCTGGCTTCAGAGCCAGAACCCAACTCAAGAACAGACGCACAGAGTGCTGCGCCTCTTCCAGAGGACGCATCACACGCTGCGCCTCTTCCAGAGGACGCATCACACGCTGCGCCACTTCCAGAGGACGCATCACACGCTGCGCCTGTTCTGGGTTGGATTATGTCTCTGATATTCTTGATTCACTCCGACGTAGCCTTAATTGCCTAATTAATCGACTTTTAATTCTAGTATCGCTGCTAATCTGTTCGTTTAGTCTTCTATTTTTCTTTAAACCTTCTTTTGGGCATGTTTCCGACATAGATCCTGGAATCCGTTGTAATCTTTGTAATTCTTTTACAGCTTTATTTAATCATTGTATTGTATGATTTAATTGCCTTTCACATGCAATCAATCTAAATTCATAGTCGACGTAATTGATTGCTAAACTACATGTTCAACCGACATAGTTTAATTCACATGCTAGGGTTAAATTGTGGATGTTGCATTGCATGCATATAACCGACAACATATCAAGTACATAAGAGTTTCCCAAATCATTAGTAGAGGCCGCTATCGAGGCGGGCGGGATTAGGTGTTCGATTAAAGAACTTCCTAATACATACCCTCACCCCTTACTCCAGATCTTTGTGAACATCCATGGTCATTGGCATCCACGAGAGTCATTCTAGACATAAAATGCTAAGGGTAACGAGTTCTTAGTGTTCATGTCATCACTTTGTGTCTTTACATGGCATAAAATATTCGAACGGTTCCAACTTCCCACAAAAGTTGGTGGCGACTCAACAAATGCGTATTTCTACGCTTGTCCCTCGTTTCTGCATCCGCTGTTCCCCGCGCGTCACGGCTTGAAAAGGATCTTGAATCCGTGTATCACACATGTATTATTTCATTATTAGAGCAAGATGGGTCAATAGTGATAGAAACAGAGGGAGAAGATGATGAATGTGTCAAATCATAACCATCCTCTTCATCATCATCATCCAAAAAACTATCATCATCACTATCAACATAACTCTCTTTAAAAGAGTGTTTCACATCAGGTTCAAGGAGAAGAGTGTTATGAAACTTATCAACATGCTCAGCTTGCCATTTAATATAATAAGAATCAAGGTCTTCTTGTGTCACACGCATATTAAAGGCGTTAGCCACTTGTTCAACACGATCCTCTAAATCTTGACTAACTAGGTTAGTCTTATATATAGAGGAACTAACATTAACACAAGAAGAATTCAAATAATCCGTTAATGTGATACCCTGCGATTTCGCAATAAAGTAAACACATAGATTTGCAGCGGAAAACACGAGATTTCGAAAACTTTAAATGTAAGAAAGCGAATGTCACTTTAACTTATAAAACCAAAGCTTACTTAGTAAATCGCTTATACAAATTGCAACTTAAATAAATACAAGGGATCCCGATCCCTTGATAAATACAGAAATAAGATAATAAAACTAATATAAACTACAACACTAAGGGTAAATTGCTATAAGTACAACGCTCGTTAGCTCACTCGTCAAAACCCCTTGCAACACCGACCTGTAACCTGTTCATTCATGAAACATGAATGCCACAGTCAGTGGGGAGTAACTTGTGGTTCTCCTAGCCATATCACATTAAAACATACATAAAAAGAGCATATAAACATACATTATCAACATCAAATATAAACAATATTTTCAACATATATAAACAATATCTTCAACATATATAAACAATATTATCATTATATATAAACAATATCATCATCATATATAAAAAATATAAACAATACCATCTTCATCATATATCATTATTATCAAGTAACCAAGACATAGGGAAGACTCACCTTGGAACCTATATCGCTACTAACGGCTTGCATCTCACCGTTAGTGACCATATAGTCGAAGAGGTTGGGGACATGACTCACACAAAGCACAAGGCATTTAAACAGTACATCCATTTCACAATCCCTCAATCATTATGAATATGAAAACACACTCTCAGGGTAAGTAAAACGCACTAGCATTTGCACTATGAAAGACAAGACAACTTAAGACTCTAATCCTCTCGGTAGGACGACGATAATAATACGGTCCTAATCTAAATCTGGCCAGACTCTCGGGAAAAGGCGTGTAGCCGATTCGACATGTGGCTAGGCATGCACACATCCAATACTCGGTCAACAAAACAGAAGCCAAGTACCCCAATTCCGCAGGGCGGCCAACGGTAGAGGCGGAGAGAGAATAGGTATACCAATCTTGGCAGGGCAGCCAATAAGAAAGGTTGTCACAGTAACGAGTGCTCATACAATGAGGCGTCGTGAAAACGGTCAAGCAAGTACGCTACATGCAAATAACACCACCTCGCAAGGATACAACATTTGACGGCCGGGTCGATCAACGCATTGCGTTCGCCTCCCAACAACGTTGTCATATCCCCACTAACAACAATGGAAAGTACCTCTATCGCTCCGAAATAACGTGTAACGAGTAAATAGGTACAAACGGGGAATGAGAGCTCAATATATTCCAACAACCAAGACTCAACAACAACTCTAGGCATAAATGACTCAAATGAGTTGAACATCGAAAACTGTCACTAAACATGTGAATAAGGGATAAGATAAATGTAAAAATGATAAACTAGAGTCAATACATGATACATAAGTATTATACAGGGTTTTGAAAGCATAAAAAATAAGGAACATAAATCTCATCTCAAAACAACATGTTTGGACATCTAAGACAAAGGTCAACTTTAAACGGTTATAAATCGAGTTCTAGACATTAAAATGCAGAAATTATAAATATAAGTGATAGATTATCCTCTTAAGGTTCCAACGGTAGGTTACACGCCCCAAAAAAACAAGTAACGAAGGAGATATAACCATTTTACGAAAATGTGCCAGTGCAGGAGAACTGCTGGGCGTCACGACCGTGACATCCGAGTCACGCCCGTGACATGTATGTCACACCCGTGACGAAGGTGGGTGTTGGTTCTGCCTCCTATGTCACGGGTGTGACATGCATGTCACGCCCGTGACGAAGGTCGAGCCAGCTCTTCTGTGCTCTGAACTCAACCATGGCTCCCCAAAAATAGATTCACACACAAGTTATGTCATTTTCACATCCAAAACCCACAAGTACACTATCACATTCATAGGATTCACATTAAGGGAGATAATAACTGAAACTCATTTGAAATATCGACTCAAACCCATTCTACATCGTGAAACGAACCATAAATAATGGCAATGTCTAAAACGATGATATACATGTCGTCCTATCATCATCAGGTGTTTGGCGGAATTTCTATAAATGCCTGTATCGACGGATATATGTATCTACAGAGCCCCCACTTTGACTAAGCTTGGACAAAGCAAAAGTCATAGTATACCCCAAGTCCACTGACTTGAGGATTCCGCAGGTCGTTTAGGGTCCATTAGACCTGCGTATGTAAGCTCGCCAGCCATAAGACAAGGAGACATACCTGAAGCGCGGTTCTAGATGCCACAATTCATTCGTCGATTTTTCAATAATGGTCGCCGACCCATAACATTGTTATTCTCATCAAATATATTAGACATCGACCCACAACATCGTTGTTTTTATCATATTAGGGGTTGAACCTTATCCTTAGTCATCGACCCACAACATCGTTGCTTCATCATATCCATTGGTTATCGACCCAAAACATCGTTGCTTCATCATATACATTGGTCATCGACCCACAACATCGTTGTTTAATCTTATTAGGGGTTGAGCCTTATCCTTAGGCGCTTACGTATCTGTTTCTGACGGAATCAAACCCGTATCGTACTTTGAGCTCGTTGGCCTTTAACTTTCTGCTGCTTCGTCCCAATATTAATATCTTGTTATTCAATTAAATAAAGCCAATATTTGCATTCTGCTTGAGGAATAATTATCAATTCCGAGGTTCCGCTCAGGGAATGATTCATCGAATCGGTGCTCGTTCGAGCTAACATATCTGGGAAGCATTCTGCTGTGGATGTTATCCTTTCTGTTTCATAATGGGTCTCAGGAGCCGACGGCAAAAGATCCCTAGTTGGAGCATATTCTGCAAATGATCACAATTTATATAACACGCAATTCACGTAGCAACATTTTGAGATTTTGAAAATTCGAATGGGTCATCGACCGAGGTTTTATTTGAAATGAGTCATCGACCCGCATTTTGGATATTTGGAAAACAAGGATAGGTCATCGACCAAGCTTTGATTTAAAAATGGATTATCGATCCGCATTTCGATATGAAAACGGGTCATCGGCCCGCATTTTGAATATCTTTGAAATCATGGATATGTCATTGATCCCCATTTCGAAAAATTCGCATGTTTGAAATTTTTTGAGAATGTGATGGGGTAGACACGACTTGCATTTTCAAATTTGACTCGTACTCTTTCGACCCATAATAAATGTGGGCGTAGCCCGCTACCTTCCAACAATAAAAATCTGTAAGTGTGTACGAGATTCTAATTCAAAACTTGACTCGTTGGGGGTTGAACTCTTCAGCTATCGCTTCTGAATAACTAAAGATTACTTCCATCATTTGCTAATCATGAACTGTCTTTACAGCGTCGTTCATCTTTCACCTCCGCCTTCTTTCTTTTCAGCGGATTTTATCATTTTTTGCCTCCGCCTTCTTTCTTTTCAGCGGGCTTATTCATTTTTTTTTCCACCGCCTCCTTTTTTTTCAGCAGGCTTTCATTTTTGCCACCGCCTCCTTTCTTTTCAGCGGGCTTTTATTTTTGCGATCCCCGACACAAATTCTTATCTATTTAGAATATGGACCCGACGCATTGCATGGGTGACCAAGCATCTTCGCTAACATCGTCAGACATAACTCGTTACGAGACTTGACAATTACTCATCGTGAGCCTACATCTTCATCTTAGCCTAAACCGAGTACTAAGACTTAATCTACAAAGATGGCTTCTTTTGGACTTTGGTTAAGACTTGTAAAAAAATTGTGACTTTTGCACAAGGGATCCCAGAAATCGACAAGATGAAGGGGTGAATGTAAGGGTGGATGAAATTTTCAATTTCGGATGGTTGAGTCCTTATTTCTAAAGGACTGCCTACGTATTCACGTAGGGAGAAATCAAACCAGACGTAGTTCGATGAAGGTGCATAAATGTAGTCGTTTTTATGTGTGTGTACATACTCGAAGGTTTCACCTAAGACATCAAATTGTATCCCGTTCTAGCCTGTAAGGTACCGTCAAATCCGGTGTCCAGGGTTGGTGTAGGAAGCTGTGATTTTCCGTGATGGGGAGCTTGGTAACAAGAGGTTTGAATAATAGACCCTCGTTCTGAAGGTTCATTTACTGGTGTAAAGGCCAATGGGTTATGGCTTTCATCGTGGTGAAAAAGGTGTCTCGGGTTTGACAAACCCGAGGGCAAATGGGTTAGTAGAACAATGTGGGTTCAAGTTTCCATGTCTGGACCCTAAAGGCTTGGGTTTCACGACACAAGTGGGATGAGTCTCAAAATCCCGACTATTCCCCTATAACCGTCTCGGGAAGGACTTAGGGTAGAATGGTTATAAGATAAGGTTTGGCTTCACTCTTTGATCTTTAACTACATGTACTTCGACATTGGGTTCATATGTCTGATGGTTCTTGTAACTTTGACATTCGACCTCGACATTTTATCTTCTTTCTTTCTCTTTATCTTTTTCCTTTTCTTTTCTTTTTCTTTTTTTTTTCCGTCTTTTTATCTTTTTTTTCCTTCTTTCTTTTCCTTTTTATCATTTTATTTTTTTCTTCTTTTTCTTCGAAACAACACTTTGGGTTGCAACTGGGTTCATGTTGAAACATTTGGGCTTCGCCAATTGATTGGGTTAATACTAACGTTCCGTGTTAGAACTGGTTGGTTTTTGTCTTTTCTTGTTTTTCTTTTCGAGATGGGGTGTTTTTGTGGAGAGTGGGCTTGCCTTCCGTCATTAACATGGGAACAAAGAGCTACTCTAGGTTCGTCACATAATCATCTATTGGTCTTGTCTTGAGCACAAGTTTTGATGGAGGTTTTCTACTGCCAGACATGGAATAGGTAAAGGAAACGGTCACTGGATCCTAAGGTACCTTATCCTCTAAAACGGGATACATTTCTAGCTAGGTGCTCCCTTCGAGTGCGTCATGCATTTAGATTGATAATCAAATATGTGAATAGATACGAAAATGAGCATTTTATTTGAAATGATAGAATGTTTGACAGAATTGAAGTTGGAGCAATTTCTAGGACACACCCTAGATCGCAGAACTACGACTCGATTGCAAGGAAAGAAAAGTTCTAGACTCGGCCTAGACTAAAACTTGAAAACAGACTACGACTCGTAATCAGAAAGTATGGTTTTGGGCATTTTTCCTTATTACGAGCAATACATCTTCCCGTCGATAATGTGGAAGTCATCCAGCTCAATTCTTGTTATCAGCTCCAACTTTGTCATCGCTTTTGCCGATTCGAACCACCATTGATGCCACACCCTTGTTGCACTACTAATGAAGCTCACATCCCAATCACAACTGGGCAATATATACCCTATCATCAAGTCCTTACAAGCGTCGATCCTGAAAGCATATGAGGCTTCGTTCGTGCAATGAAGGGCTATGGGTTTAGAGAGTTTCTTGATAAAGTCCGGACATTGTGTAACTAGCCTCTTTCTGAGCTTGTTCTTTCTCTCGTTGCATCCTGACGTACCATGGTTTGAGTCTCCTTTCCCTCATGAACATATTCATTTCATTGTCCCTTGATATGTCTTCCTCAATCTTTTGGACTCGAGGACGTCACTGCTCGACCTTGATATTTCTTCTTGAGTTTTTAGGACAGTTGCAACTGTGGTGAGATAGATGTCATCTTTCTCATCGCCCTTATCCCCATTAATCTTATTCTCGCTTCGAAGAATGTATGGTGTACAATCAATGGAAAAGTCCCTAATTCGAACTTCGTTCTTGGCTTGAGGGAGGAACTTGGAGCAATCCACATAAAATTCACCAATATAGAGCCCAGTGAGGCAACAAACAGGTTGGATTAAATGAGATACATCAACATTGTCTTCGACAAATATTGCATTCGCATGATCACTGAAGGGGTTGTTCACATTATTGGGCTTGACAGTCGGGATCAGGATCGTTCCGTTCTCT
Source organism: Heliosperma pusillum (assembly GCA_022085475.1). Lineage (NCBI taxonomy): Eukaryota > Viridiplantae > Streptophyta > Magnoliopsida > Caryophyllales > Caryophyllaceae > Heliosperma > Heliosperma pusillum. The sequence continues at coordinate 16,197 of JAIUZE010010146.1, read as the reverse complement.
ATCCCATCTTGGATATCATGTTTGAGATGATAGCAATGCTCGGTATCATGACCCTTTAAGTTCCTTGATGGTAGGCACAATATGCATTTAGCTTGTACCATTTACCTTGTTGATCAGCAGGTGGATCTGGAGCTGGACCAATAGGGTTCAATTTTCCCTGGGCCGAGAGCCTTTGAAGAGCATAAGTATAGGTACACCCATTGTCGGTAAATACCCTAGGTATTTGGTGTTGTGTCTCCTTAGGAGTTCCTCCCAAACGCTAATGGCTTGGATGTGATTGGAAGAGATAGATTCCTTTGCCCTAGAAGAAGAGGCACCTTGTCATCCCTTCGGCTTTTCAGCCTCAGTCATCCTAACATCATCTTCAATTTTTCTCCCGACCCAAATAAGTTCCTTAACGAGCCAAAGTTTTGGTACGTGATAGCATCACGATAGACGGGTCGTAGGTTCTTAATGAATTTGTCCACCATTTCAGTTTCTTCTGGCCTTTTTGATAGTTTCACGCTTTCTTCGCGCCATCAGTTGAGGAATTCTGTAAATGCCTCCCTCTCTTTCTGAGTCATCACCTCAAGCGTTCTCATGGTAGTTTGGATTTCAGCATTATCAGCAAAATGCTTACAGAATTCCACCGCAATGTCTTCGAATGTTGGAAATTCTTGAGGTTAAGACCATAAAACCACGCCTCTGGGTGTTCTGCGAGTGACTAGGGGAAGATGTGAGACAACATCTCAGCGGGTACCCCTTTAAGTGCAAGGTATTCTTTGTAGGATCGGATGTACTGAAGAGGATCTTCAGTTCCTTTAAACTTTGGGATGTCGGTCAATACAAAATTAGTGGGCAACTTGTCTTAAATTGGAGTATACCCCCGAGCGTTCTCATAATGCACATTTTCCCCCCGGGACAGTTTCGGTTGTTCCTCAATCAATTTAAACCTTTTTCTCAAATTCACTTTCACGTGGTGGGGTGGAGTTTCCTCATTCATCTTAGCTTCGAGATTGCCCAAACGAATGTGTTAGTTAGGAAAACTATATGTTTAGACTTTTTAATCATTATATTAAATTACCATAATTTATTTTTTATGTGATCTAGTACATGCATGATTAATTAGTGCTTATTAAACAACAAACAAGAAGAAATTTCCTTACAAAGCTTTATGGAAATGGTATACTACAACTTTTGTAGTTTTACAACCTGAATATAGAGCTCCTTAAACCTTAATACAAAGTAGGATTACTCCTCCTTGTTGCACCCAAGGATTTGCCCCAAAATCCTAGTTTTATTAACTAGATAATAACTAAGACTTACCCTTAATAATTCTACAAATATTACTACTTATTAGTAATATAAAATGTGTATTATATTTTGTGATTTTATGTGATGAAGATGAAGAATAAGATGAACAATTCAACTTATTGTTCTATGTTGAAAAAGGCCACCAAGTGCTTATAATGAACAATGTTTCTTCTTAATTCATCAAGTCACATGACCATGAATTGTTGTGGTATTTATAGGCAAATTAGGGTAGTGGAATATTGCCCAAATACTTATAAGTCAAATACTTAATTATCTCATATAATTAATTATTAATTGGACCATTTAACTATTATATGATACAAATAATTAAATAATATACACTTAATTTTTAAGTGATATATATTTGACCATTATATCAATATATAATGGGTCATTGGATACCCATTTTAGCTAATATTACAACTCCTTGTAGAATTTATTAGCTAATTTCCACTACCTCACAATAAAATAAATACCTCAAAGAATTTAGTAAATTAACTTTTAATAACTAAATTTCACTATATTTGATTATATCAAATAAGATAAATATTTTATTAGTCAATTGCTACATATAAAATATTTTGGTCTGAGTTCAAAACTCGTTCATCATATTTAAAACTCACTTGACTAATCTTTAGTCAATATTAATAAGGGACTAACTAAAATGTATCTTTATACAATATGATTAGTTTTCCATTGGGGTTTCTCCTTATAGGTGTGACCGAGAGGGATCAGTTGATTACCGCCGTCAAACGACAGTAACGTCTAACTCTAGTCTGCTGAGCGTTACCGATATACGTTAATCAACTGACAAGTATTAAATAAATATATCCCAAATTTTTTCCTTTTATGAGATTTAATAATGTAGACACACCATTGTGGAGGACACCTACTCCAACAATCTCTCACTTGTCCGATACAAGTTGTGTGTTACCAATTCTCGTGTCCGTTAAAATCTCCCACTCAATGCAAGGTGTCTTTCAGGTCGTACTTGCACTTGAACTTATCATGAGTGGTTTCCTCGATCGAGAGAATGACTATTTGACCGGATACATATCCGAGCGTGGCCACGCATTTCTAGTCATATCTCCTCGAGTGGCCCTGAGATTATATAAACCCAATATGGGTGGACAACTCCTGTTGAGCTATTTTCTTCGTTCAATGCAGATCACCATGACCTAGTAGATGCCTATCGGCGTCCTTTTACGGAACGACCTAGGACAAAAGCCTAAGTCAATTGGAAACTGCAATGACTCGGACAAATAGTCTCCAGTCAAAAGAATCGACTCAAAGAAATAATATATAAGTCTTTACCACGACCAGGTAACAAGAATTTAAGACTCTATAAATGGTCACTGCCCGACAGACTAAATCTGCCTATGTAATCAATTAGTCGTTTCCATGACCCTATGGCTGTCGAACCCGCCATCAATTGACTTACAATCTAGTCACTCCGGGATGTCACCCATTTGAGAAACTATAGGCACAATAATACAATGAGATCCTGTTCACTTTAAGTAGGGTTCAACTTTGTCTCAACAACCTACTAGGAAATCAAAGTATTCTTAAATAAAACGATAAATTTAATTATGTAAATAATGATTCAAAATCAAATTTTATTTATAGCAAATCAGGTACACGTTTCAATCCCATCGAAAATACATGATTATTATGCTTAGCCTGCGATAAAGGCTTGGTTAAAGGATCAACAATATTATCCTCTGTCCTAACCTTACAAATTGCTATTTCCTTCCTATCAATATAATCTCTAATTACATGATATTTCCTGAGTACATGTCTAGATTTATTGCTAGATTTTGGCTCCTTTGCCTGAAAAATAGCCCCACTGTTATCACACAAAATAGTGATAGGATCAACAATAGAAGGAACCACTTTTAATCCTTCCAAAAATTGCCTAATCCAAACAGCTTCCTTTGCAGCTTCTGATGCTGCAAGATACTCAGCTTCCGTTGTAGAATCTGCAGTCACACTTTGTTTGAAACTCTTCCAGCTGACAGCACCACCATTCAACATGAATACATATCCTGATTTGGATTTTAAATCATCCCGATCTGTTTGGAAACTAGCATCTGTGTAACCCTTTGTACGTAGCTCAGTATCACCTCCAAACACCAAAAATGAATCCTTAGTCCTTCTCAAGTATTTAAGGATATTCTTTACCGCTATCCAATGACTTTCACCTGGATTAGATTGGTAACGACTCGTCATGCTCAAAGCATATGAGACGTCAGGACGCGTGCACATCATAGCGTACATGATTGATCCAACTGCCAAAGCATATGGAATCACTTTCATGCGTTCAACCTCTGCGGGTTCACTTGGGCACTGAATCTTACTCAAAGTGATTCCATGACCCATAGGTAGATAACCTCTCTTAGAGTTTGTCATTTTGAACCTATCAAGAATATTATCTATATAAGCTTCTTGACTTAACGCTAATATCCTTTTAGATCTATCTCTATAGATCCTGATACCTAAGATACGTTGCGCCTCTCCTAAGTCTTTCATTTGAAAATGATTTCCAAGCCACTCCTTCACAGAAGTGAGCATTGGAACATCATTTCCAATGAGCAATATGTCATCCACATATAAGACTAAAAAGACCAATTTGCTCCCACTAAACTTCATGTACAAACATGGTTCCTCGACACTTCGAGAAAAACCATTCTGTTTAATTACATGATCAAACCGATGATTCCAACTCCGAAAAGCTTGTTTAAGACCATAAATGGATCTCTTAAGCTTGCAAACTTTCTTAGAATTGTTTGGATCGATAAAACCCTCAGGTTGTGTCATATACACCTCCTCTTCTAGAAATCCATTCAAGAAGGCGATTTTTACATCCATCTGCCAAATTTCATAATTATGAAATGCAGCAATTGCTAAGATTATCCGAACAGACCTAAGCATTGCAACTGGCGCAAAAGTTTCATCATAGTGTAAACCATGAATCTGAGTGAAACCTTTTCCCACCAATCGTGCCTTGTAGACATCAGTTTGTCCATCCAAGCCGAATTTGATTTTAAAAATCCATTTACACTGAAGAGGTCTTACATCCTTAGGTAAATCAACCAAGTCCCATACTTGATTTTCGTACATGGAGTCCATTTCAGATTTCATGGCTTGAAGCCACAATTTGGAGTTAGAACTTGAGATAGCTGCCTTATAGGTTCTAGGCTCGTCACTTTCTAAAAGTAAGACGTCATTACCACATTCCTAGATAATACCAAGATATCTATTAGGTGGGTGACTGATTCGCGTTGACTTCCTAGGAACTATAACTGAACCAGATGAAGAAGGAACATCTTCATGCGTCACATTGTCAGTTTGTGGCTCTTGAACTTCAGTAAGTTCAAATTTTCTCCCACTCTGTCTTGTAGAAATAAATTCTTTTTCTAGAAAGACAGCATCACGAGCAACAAACACTTTGCTCTCATGACGGTTGTAGAAGTAATAACCACGAGTTTCCTTAGGATAACCTATAAAGAAACATTTGTCGGATTTGGGAGCTAACTTATTATCAGACTTGTTCTTGACATAAGCTTCACAACCCCAGATTTTCATATACGACATATTCGGGACTTTCCCTTTCCACAACTCATGTGGTGTTTTCTCAGCTGCTTTAGTCGGGCTCTTGTTTAAGGAAGTAGTAGCGGAAAGTATGGCAAATCCCCAAAATGAGTCAGGAAGCTCTGTCTGACTCATCATTGACCGAACCATATCTAATAAAGTTCGGTTCCTTCTCTCAGCTATACCATTCAATTGTGGTGTACCTGGAGGTGTCAATTGTGATACAATACCACAATCTCTTAGATGATCATCAAAGTCATTACTAAGATATTCACCACCACGATCAGATCGTAATGCTTTGATCTTTCTATCTAATTGATTTTCAACTTCCTTTTTGAATTCTTTGAACTTTTCAAAGGCTTCACTTTTGTACCTCATTAAATAGACGTACCCATATCTACTTAAATCATAAGTGAAAGTAATGAAATAATCATAGCCTCCTCTAGCAGTGATTGTCATTGGTCCACATACATTAGTATGAATGAGTCCTAATAACTGACTTGCTCTTTCACCTTTTCCAGAAAAAGGTGATCGAGTCATATTGCCTAAAAGACAAGACTCGCAATTTCCAAAAGATTCGTAATCAAATGGAGACAGAATACCAGTCTTAACTAGTCTTTTAATGCGATTTTCGTTTATATGTCCTAAACGACAATGCCAGACAAATGAAAGATCTAGATCACCTGTTTTGAGGTTTTTATTTCCCATATGATGAATTTCGTTAGTTAGATCTAGAATATAAACATCATTGATAGATTTGGCTAAACCATATATTATATTATCGAAGGCAAAAGTACAACATTTGTCTTTAATTACAAAAGTAAAACCTTCTCCGTCTAATATAGATATAAATATTTTATTCTTACTAAGAGAAGGTACAAAATAACAGTTATTTAAGGACAACTCCAAGCCAGATACTAAACTAATTACATAGGTTCCAACCGACACAACACGATCCTAGCTCCGTTTCCCAAGCGGAGGTCAACTTCACCCTTGGCTAGTTGACGGACGTTTCTCATTCCCTGTAAATGATTACAAAGATGAGAACCACAACCTGTATCAAATACCTATGTGGAGGAACTTGCTAAATTTACGTCAATCATATAGATTTCTAATGAAATTTTACCTGACGTCACACGTCCTGCTTTCTTATCATCAAGATACTTAGGGCAATTTCGCTTCCAATGCCCATTTTCGTTACAGTAAAAACATGTTTGTTCTAGTGTCGCCCCTTTTTTAGGTTTGGGGGGATAGCCAATCACTATTGCTTTTCCCTTTTCCTTTCCTTTGGGGTTGACTTTCTTCCCTTTAGCACTAGACTTTTTAAACTTTTGTTTACTTTTAACGTTTATGTTTAAAACGTCCCTTTTCGAACTCCCACTCGACTGCAAATCTCTTTCAGTCTGTACCAAAAGGCCATGAAGTTCGTGGATACTCTTATCCATGTTATTCATGTTGAAATTTACTCTAAAACTAGAAAAACCATCGTGAAGTGAATGTAGCACGCGATCAATTGCAATTTCCTTAGAAATCGGACTTCCTAAAGTCTCGAGAGTTTCCGCGCACTCAATCATATTGAGTACGTGGTCACTCACAGATTAACCTTTAACGAGACGAGCCTAGAAAAACTTAACTACAGCATTATACCTTTGAACACGTGGTTCTTGGGAGAACATGCTTCCAAGCCTAGTATAAATTTCATGTGCGGTCGGAAGTGTTATGCAACGAAGTTTCAAAAACGGATCCATTGCGTAAATCAAGACATTCTTAATTGAGTTCAAAATTTGCATATATTCGTCGTAAGTTTGACGAATAGCAACACTATCCCTTACAGCGGGAACAGTAGAAGGAGGGTCCACCAGATATCGCAATTTACCGTTAGCAATAGCAGCAACCTTTAGTTGCTCTATCCACTCGACATAATTGCTCCCATCTTTCTTTAAACAAGACTTGTCCATAAAGGACCTAAGCCACGACTCTTTCCGTAGAGTAGCGGAGGGTGAATCATTTTGTTGAATTGCCGTATTAGTCGACATTATGCATATTTTATACTACAAACGAAAAAGAAGGAAATATTAACATTTATCGGAAAAATTGATCGTGCTTGTCGCGAGCCCGATACAAAGATAATTTACCCAGACTAGGCTAAAAACAGATTAATGTAATTAGGGAAGTAGGGGTCGATCCTGAGGGAGATGGTGTTTCCTATAGAATGTGAGATGTCTCGCAATTGGGTTTTATTTAACGAATATCTGGGTTTTGGGATTTTGATGTCTAAACTAATATAAAGCATAAATGAAAACAAAATAAAAACAAATGAAAACAATAAAGCAAGTGATGAAAAGCATCTAGGGAAGTAGGTTCACACATGTAGATTGACATATTGATGAAATTGGATTTGGAACATGCAAATAATTCATTGTGAGTTCGTAAGAATGATGTGTTCATTACAATCATAGATCAGATGGTCTAGCAGGCTTTTTAGGCGATTTACTAGGTCTTAATCTACCATGTCATGCTTTGTCTATTCAATTCTCGTATGTCTACCTTGGAAAAGAATTCCATTTTAGTCGATGATTTCCGGCCAGAAGTCGTTAACTATCGTTACAATCCAAACATGCATAGACACAACGTTTAAAGGCACAATTTCTTTTATCCAATTAACATCTTTTAATCAATCTAACATGGCTACCCTACACCCTAGAAAGGTGACTACTTACTCATGATAATGTCTAAATCTAAAATGATATTAACAATGAAAACTAGGATAGACATGTTTATTTGATTTTGACTCTTTATACGGCGATAATAACGACGCTAATTGACAATCTAAGAAATGAAATTACGATTATAACAACACTAAAATGAATCTAAGACAATATGTAAAGAGAATAACAATCAAATGGAAAACAATAAAGGACATTAAACAAGGGACAGAAATACCTATATGACGATCAATGACGATAATGATAACAATAATAGCAATCCCTTGCATAAAATAATCGTTCCTTGAATTACAACACTTGTACCCAACAAAGTAGATTACAAAGATGAAATTCTTATTGATCTAAGCTAAAGTTTTGATGTAGAAAGGACATAAATAAACTAAGAACTAAAGACTAAAGAAGAAGAAAATGAGAGAAGGGAGGCTAGTTCCCCCTCTTCCTAATCTAAGGAGAATTGTAAGAAGAGAAGAGAAGTATGAGAAGAAGATTGTTGTGTTAGATGATATGATATGAGAGGCTAGAGCATCTATTTATAATATTAGGGTTTCGTAGAGAAGAGGTCGGGCATTAAACACATAGGACAAAAGTAGGAAGAAGAAGCCGCCATGCTCGGATCAGCACACTTACCCGATCGGGTACACACTTACCCGATCGGGTAAGTGGTCATCTGGAAGCAATTGAATAACGTTTCATCTTCCTTTGCGTTGACTTGACTTCCATCATCCCCCATGACCTCTTGAGTCGGGTTTGTTGATAGGGTTTGATGTAAAGCGATGAATTCCTCCGCCTAAATGATTGATCTTCGGACAACTACGAAACTGTCTTTGCTTCTTCTCTCTTTCGAATTAGTGAACCTTCTTGAAATATCCTTCACTTGGTCAAGCTTGCTTCTTCAAATCGCCGGGTTCTAGGCAAATGCTCGGGAATATAGAAAAAGGGCGTAGAAACGTCACTTTCCCTACAAAACATGTTAGAACATAGGAATTCGCCTAGAAGACGATATTAGCTCATAAAGTGGCTTAACAAAGCACAAATGACATACAATACCGAGCTAAATTGGGGGTTAAAACCATACAAATATTCACTTATCAAAAATAAACCTGAAAAATCAAGTTATAAAAACGTTTATATAATGATCTCCCACTAAACTATATAAACGATCCCAAGATCCGTTTTTAATTAATCTTGGGCACTGATGTGGTCGTTATACACCAAAAATAAAACCTAAGTCTACTAACTAAGAAGATAGCGGAAGTAGGGTCGATCTCCACAGGGAGGAAACTAACTAACTGCAATTTAAATCTGCAAGTAACAATCTGGGGGGTTTTGATAAAGGTTTTAACTAACTAAATAAGATTAAAGGAAAGAGAAATAAAGGAAGAAATAAGTATGAAATAAATCAGATAAAGAGAGAAATATGCTAGGATTCGGTCTACTGCAGTATCGGCATCTATGGGTCAACTAAGTCAGTCAATCTTATTAATGAGAAGAGCAATGGTTTTCTCCTCTCGGTCTCAAACCGCCCTAGGGATTTTCCTAATTAACTCTCGTCCTCTTAGGAGTCACCTATCAATTCTAAGCAAGCCTGCCCTTCCAATCTCTCGATCCAGGTCGGGGTTAACTACCTAGCCTAGTCTCCTGCGTGCACTCATTCGACTAAACCTCAATTAAATTGCTTAGACTGATTCTCATATTCAAGACTAACTAAAATAATCTATCCTAACATACCTCTACTACAGTTTCCCTCATCCCAACATACAAGAGAATTAGCTACTCATGCTATTAACTATGCTAACAAAGACGATTGAACATATGACGATAGACATAATAAAATCGTAGTTAATAAGCATAAACAATAACACACACTAATTAAGACGAGTAAAACAGTAATAAGGATGAAAACGAAAGTAAGAATAAAAGAGAGAAAGTAGTTTACAATCTAAGCAAGTCTGGCGTAAAGAACAAATCCTACGTCGATAAACCCGAATGTATACTAAAGATTAAAAGTTCAGAATTAATGGAAGATTAATGTCTGCTAATTAATGAATGATTAAAACTGAATAATAAGTGCTCTATAACTAATGACGTAAATAAGAGTCATATATAGTGTCTAACACGACTCTTAACCTAATTAACCTAATCGACTTAAAGCCCGTAATAGAATCTACTCGATCGAGGTAAATAACCACTCGATCGAGGCTTTTATTCATGGAAATCAGTCGATCGAGCATTTCATCTACTCGATCGACGAACTGGTAAACGACTTCTACTCGATCGAGCAAAGGAAGTTACTCGATCGAGGTCTTCTGACTTCAACTCACCTCGATCGATCAAATGCGTATTCGATCGAGGTCTTCTGGCATAGGATGTAGTGTGAGTCATGACTTGGGCTTGATTATGGACGGTTTCACGCTTCCCCATGCAAGAGTTCCTGTTCCGATCATTCCATTCCTAAATGCATGCAATGTGGACTGCTTTGACTCGGTTTCCGCTACTACACAGCTTGTACCTACAAAATAGTAATGAAAGTACAAAGTAGCCAAATAGGGGCATATGGTGATATAATATCACCTAAATGACATAGAAATGCGTGCACAAATGGACTAAAAAGTCTATATAAATTACACGCATCAAACTTCCCCAAACCATGTGACAACCCTCGCGAATGCGGAAATATAAAACATACAAGCATGTGAAATAATATGCGGAATTACGGTATTTTAAAAACTTTTAAACATGCAAGATATATATAACACGAGGTGTGTCAAAATATTACAAACTAGGTACGGAATATACAACAAAGAAACAGGGTCTCTTAAAATGTTAGCAAAGAACAAGTGTTTAACCAAAACTAGCTACTATCGTCAAGAGGTGAACTTCCAGGGACAACGCCCGCTAGCTCACACCCGAACCCCAAAATATCATATCCAAAAAGTCGTCCATAGCAAGCAACCTGTTCATCCATGAAAAACATGAATGCCACAGTCAGTGGGGAGTAACTCCGGGATCTCCCAGCCATATCACATCAAACATACATATAAAGAAATACGAAAGTAAAGTCATGCATATATAGATATCCATGTGAGTTACGATAAGAATAGATAGGCAATACGAGTTATAATGATAAGATCATGTGGAAATCAAATCCGTAACCATCATGTTATTCAAAGACTCGGGAAAGACACTCTTAGGCAATCGAATACGCTCACTAGGGCTTACATCTCACCGTTAGCGGTATAAGATTGATAAGATTGCGACTCGACAGACAAACCAGTCAAGTCATGCGATGATCACATAATATCCAACATATTATCATCCATTCACGAACCAAGACAATGACGGTGTCCAATCATGCAATGACCATGAACAAGATCATGAAATCACGCATTCAAAGACGACACAAGACGACAAATCTCACGGTAAATGAAACGCACTAGCATCGTGTCCCAACAAGAATGATTAAAAGGCATCCAGGGAGGACATTTCCCTGAAACTCATACACGAGGCACATTTTCGTATATGTAGACTATTTAACTCCTGGTAGCACGACGATATATTTAAATATCCGGTGCCTAGTCTAATTGGCCAGAATCTCGGAATTAAACCATTTTCCGATTCGACATGCGATGACATTTCGCATCCAAGACTCGGTCTTACAATATATATGCCGAGTACCCAAAATTCGGTAGATCAATTCACGAAAGAGGCGGAAAAGAGCTCAAGCCTCATAACAAGCGGTACGCTACATGCAAATAACACCACCTCGCAAGTACACAACATTTGACGGCCGGGTCGATCAACGCAATGCGTTCAACTCCCAACAACGTCGTCGTATGCCACTAACACATGCATTTAAGCAGTAGGATACCTCTCCGTTCCGACATTCCAGCCTTACGAACGGGAAGGTAGCCAAGGGAATGAGAGTACAAGGCACAAGACAAAATAGTGCTCAAACGACTCATTATAAAAAACCGACCTCAAAGTGGGAACATATCGAAAACCGTCACAAAACATGTGATACATGCGAAAGAGATATCATATATCCAAAACATGAATATTATAAGACATTACGTAAAATTATACGGTAAACGGATCATGCGAACTATTATAAATTACAAGTTTTATAAGTTAAAGAAAAACAACACAGCCGTGTTCCAGGCCGGGCAGGTGACCGGTGGCCGGTGGGCCGGCTCAGAACACAAGGCAAAACCCAAAAACAGAGAAAAGAGGTCTGGGCCGGTCAGTCGACCGGCACAGACAATCACACCAAACTCAAAACTTCAATACTGATGTGTTCCAGGCCGGTGGGTTGACCGGTGGCCGGTGGGCCGGCCTGGAGCACCTCTTCATGCAAAACCAAGTTTCCAAAATGAGTTACCGGAGTGTTCTCAGCCGGTGGTCAGACCGGCGGCCGGTCGACCGGCTGGGAACACCCCTTCATCCGTGAGCTTCCAAAGCTTAACCAATTCAATCCAAAACTTATATATACTTCTAATAATCATCAACAATCAATATATATCATCAATATTCATTATATAACATCATTTACTAAACATAGCATGGATCCTAATTTTCCTAATCGTAATCTAATACGATTTTCTAGCATATAAACATGTAAAACACGTAAGTGATACCGAGTAACCCTTCACCGTTACCTTTTATGCGCCTCTACTAATCGTCAAGCTCCTCTTCTATAAGGAAATAGTCTTTGTCGGGATCTTGGAGGTCACCACCTACAAATAGATAGTAAAAAGATGAATAAAGTTCATCTTGAGAAAGACGGAAAGCTTGAAAAGCGAGAAAGACGATACTTTTAATATCAATACGGATAGAGGAAGGTTAGGGAAGAATAATAAGACGAACTTACGTAAATTCTATCAAGTAACGAAGAAGTTACGACGAATCAAAGATCGATATTCAAAGAGGGAAATAATTGGGTTTTCTTAGAGAGGAAGAAAGCTTGGTTTGATTTTGTGTTGAATGAATATTAGGTTAAGGAGGGAGTAGAGTGAGTTATGAAGGAAAAAGTCAAAGACGGTTCCAACGTCAAGACAGTCAAACTCGACTCAAAAGTCAAGAAAAGTCAAACTCGACTTAAGACGGAATTTTCATGGAATCTCGCGGAAATTCCAAATACGAACTCGGAAATTCTAAATTTGACTCGGAACATAAAATTCTAATTTAAAACTTAAATTTACTGAAAAGATTTCGTAAAATATTTCTACTAGAAAAATAGGGTACATTTCCGGGTGTTACAATCCCCCCACCTTTTAAAAAGTTTCGTCCTCGAAACTTGAGGAAAAATAAAAATTTACCTTACTCGAAAAGACTCGGATATTTACTACGCATAGAAGCTTCGGTTTCCCAAGTCTCTTCTTCGACATTAGCACTTCTCCACAAGATTTTCACCAAAGGAACTACTTTACTTCTCAACTTTCTATCCTTACGATCTAGAATGCGAATCGGCTTCTCTTCCAAAGGAATAAATCGGTTTCAAGCTCGGGCAATTCAACTGAAAGGACATGGCTTGGATCACTTACATACGTTCTAATGAAGAAAAATGAAAAAACAGGAGGAACCTTAGCCAAATTAGGCGGTAAATCCAAACTTATAAGCAACGGCACAATCCTCTTACATATCAAAAAGGTACCAATGTATTTCGGGCTCAATTTAACCTTAACACCAAACCGTTTAACACCCTTCATTGGAGATACTTTCAAGAACACTTTATCTCCAACTTCAAACTCTAACGGCCTTCTTCGGATATCGGCATAAGACTTTTGACGGTCTTGAGCGGCTTTCATTCTATCACGAATGACCTTCACATTATCAATGGTTTCAACAAGAACATCGGGCCTAAATCACGATTGTCACTCAATTGATTCCAACATATAGGACTCCGACATTTCCTTCCATAAAGAGCTTCATATGGAGCCATCTTGATAGATGCATGATAGCTATGGTTGTAAGAAAACTCCACCAACGGTAAACTCTTTTCCCAACTAGACTGAAAGTCAAGAGCACAAGCCCTAAGCAAGTCTTCTAAAGTCTGAATAGTCCTCTCAGTCTGACCATCCGTAGCGGCATGAAAAGCAGTACTCATCAAAAACTTACTACCCATGGCTTCTTGTAAAGCCTTCCAAAATCTCGAACAGAATCTCGGATCTCGGTCGGATATAATCTCCAAAGGAACACCATGGTATCTTACAATTTCATCCACATAGGCTTTTGCTAAACGATCCAAATTCCAAGTTTCTTTGATCGGAATAAATCTAGCACACTTGGTCAATCGATCAACACAACCCAAACGACATCTTTACCTCCAACGGTTTTCGGCAAAGCCATAACAAAATCCATAGAGATAGATTCCCACTTCCATAGCGGAATATCCAACGGTTGTAGCAATCCACCGGGTCTCTTATGTTCAATCTTCACTTGTTGGCAAGTCAAACATCTTCCAACATATGAGACAACATCACCCTTCAAGTTCGGCCACCAAAACTGCAGCTTCAAATCTTTGTACATCTTATCACCACCGGGGTGAATAGAATAAGGGGGAAAGATGAGCTTCATCCAGAACTCGCTTTCTCAAATTAAGAGCATTAGGAACAAATAAACGACCATGGAAACGAAGAACACCTTCATCATCAAACTTGAAATCTTTACCTTTACCTTCAAGAATCTTGGCTTGGATAGACTTGTAGGTAAGATCATCAATTTGGCTTTCACGGATTTCGCGGAGAAAACACCTTCGGCAATCATGCCCAATAGAACAACACCACCTCTACAAACTCCAAACCAATCTTCGAAACTCGGCACAAAGATCAATAGGTAATACATGCATAGCATTCAATGCATGAGAAGCCTTTCTACTAAGAGCATCGGCAACAACATTAGCCTTCCCTTCATGATACAATAACTCAAAATCATAATCGTTCACCAATTCCAACCATCTTCTTTGCCTCATATTCAACTCTTTTTGAGTAAATATGTATTTCAAACTCTTGTGATCGGTGAAGATACGACAATGAACTCCAATTAAATAATGTCTCCACACTTTCAAAGCGTGAACAACAGCGGCCAATTCTAGATCATGAGTAGGATAGTTCACTTCATGAACTCTCAATTGCCTTGAAGCATAAGCCACCACCTTCCGATTCTGCATAAGAACACAACCTAAACCCATCTTTGAAGCATCACAATAGACATCAAAGTCTACTCCATCTTCAGGCAAAGTCAACACCGGAGCGGTAGTTAACCTCTTCTTTAACTCTTGAAACGCTGCTTCACAAGTTTCATTCCATAGGAATTTGGTTTCCTTCTTCAACAACTGAGTCATCGGTCTAGCAAGCTTAGAGAAATCCTTGACAAACCTTCGGTAATAACCAGCTAAACCAATGAAACTTCGAATCTCTCTAATATCAGTCGGACTCTTCCAATCAACAACAGCCTCAATTTTGGAAGGATCCACCATAACACCCTCTTTCGAAATCACATGCCCAAGAAAGGACACTTTAGGTAACCAAAATTCGCACTTAGAGAACTTAGCATACCACTTCTGACGACGTAGAACACCCAAAATAATCCTCAAATGACTAGCATGCTCATCTTCGGACTTGGAGAAAATAAGAATATCATCAATGAAAACCACCACACACTTGTCGAGATACTCACTAAATGTGCGGTTCATTTGATCCATAAAAATAGCAGGAGCATTCGTCAATCCAAATGGCATTACCTTAAATTCATAATGGCCATACCTCGTACTGAAAGCGGTCTTTGGAATATCAACATCTCTAACCGGAATTTGATGATAACCGGACCTCAAATCAATCTTCGAAAAAGTAGAAGCACCCTTTAATTGATCAAATAAATCTTCAATTCTCGGTAAAGGATACCTATTCTTGATGGTAATCCGATTCAATTCACGATAATCGATACACAACCTCATAGAACCATCCTTCTTCTTCACAAAAAGAACAGGAGCACCCCAAGGAGAGGCACTTGGTCGAATAAAACCCTTTTCAATCATATCATCCAACTGCTTCCTTAACTCTTTTAATTCAGAAGGAGCCATACGATAAGGAGCTTTGGCAATTGGACCAGAACCAGGAACAAGATCAATAGAGAATTCAACATCACGCTCGGGAGGGATCCCGGTCAAATCTTCGGGGAATACATCAATGAATTCTCGAACAATAGGCACATCTTCAATACTTGGCAAAGAGTTATTTGAAGAAGTCACAACACACAAGAATGCGTTGTAACCTTTTCTAACCATACTTACCAACTTCAAAGCGGAAATTAAAGACACACCTTTACGGGGATGAGATCCCTTATAGGTTACTCTAACACCTAAAGGACTCTTTAAGAAAAGCTTTTGATCACGACACTCGAATCTAGCATGATACATAGCTAACCAATCTATACCTAAAATAATATCAAACTCTCCTAGAGGAACTAAGGAGATTCGCGGGAAAGAATTAACCCGATAGAAATAGGTACATTTGGATAAGGTTGAACAGAGATAATATCTCCGCTAAGGTAAGGATATGGGAGTATCCCTCATAGATGTAGGGCCCTTGAT
>JAIUZE010010145.1:0-50160 GCA_022085475.1 Heliosperma pusillum | reverse complement strand
CGACCCTTATTATTAACTAGATAATAAGATAGATATTATACTCCTAATATTATGGCTATATTACTACACTAGTAATACTTAGTAAATATTAGTATTTGAGAGTTTTTAGAGAGAAGATGAGTTTTGAGAGAAGTAAAGAAAACAAGCATGAATTGAATGAATAAAATGATCAACCATATTGCCCTTTTATAGGCAATATGGCCGGTCATGGTGAGCTCTACAAGGCTCTCATTTTGCTTATTTTAGTCACATGCATTCGGGTGAAGTGTTGTAGTATAAGTGATGATTATATTCTACTTGTTATGTCACTTTCAATTAGTAACTAAAGAGTGTAAACAAGAATAACAATCATCACCTTTGTAACTACAACATAACCGGCCAACATTGCCTAGTTTGGTCCATTTTGATTTTTGATATTTGTCTCAAAAATACTTATTGATCATATGGTTAATTGTCTTGTATAATTAAGTGTTAATTTGATCATATAACAATTATATGAATCAATTAAATAATTAATATGTACTTAAGATTTTAAGTAACATTTTACCATTATATCAATATATAATGGGTCCCACAATGCTTAGTTAATTTATTTTACAACTCTTTGTAAATATAATTAACTAATTACCTCTATCTCAAAACCTCAACTAATTTAGTAATTTAACGATTAATTACTAAGTTAAATCTTATTTAATCGTATTAAAATAAGATATAAATTTATTAGTCAATTATCGCCTAATTGAAAAATAAGCTTAATCGAATTTGAGTTCTTAACTCAATTTCTAACAATTAACTCTCGTACATATCGAATATATGTAATGTACTAATTAACTGTATCGTATACAAATAATTAGTTACTATTTGGATTTCATCCTTTAGGTGTGACCGAAAGGGATCATTTGATCACCGCCGTCAAACGACAATAACGTCAAACTCTAGTCAGCCAACCGTTATTGATTTACGTTAATCAACTGACTAATCATATATATATAGTCAATAAATATCCCAATTATATTCCTTAATAAGATTTATTATGTGGCGCACTATTGTGGAGGACACCTACTCCAACAGTATGTGGACCAATGACTATTTCTGCTAGGGGTAATTATGACTACTTCATTACATTCATTGATGATTTAAGTAGATATGGGTATATTTACTTAATCAAATTAAAAGTGATGCTTTTGAAAAATTCAAGGAATTTCAGAATGAGGTAGAAAACCAATTGAACAAAAAGATCAAAGTATTGCAATCCGATCGTGATGATGAGTATCTTAGTAATGAATTTGATTCACATTTGAAGAATTGTGGCATTGTATCACAACTAACTCCACCTGGAACACCGCAACTTAATGGTGTGGTCGAAAGGAGAAATCGAATCCTACTTGATATGGTTCTATCAATGATAAGTCAAACCGAGTTGCCAGACTCATTTTGGGGATTCGCAATCCAAACCGCCATAATATCGTTGAATAAAAGCCCGACCAAAGCAACCAAAAAGACTCCATATGAGATGTGGAAAGGGAAAGTCCCAAATTTATCCTATATGAAGATTTGGGGATGCAATGCTTTTGTTAAGGTAAAGACCGATAGTAAGCTAGCCCCTAGATCCAAAAAGTGCATTTTCGTAGGTTATCCAAACAACTCACGTGGTTACTACTTCTACAAACTTCAAGAAAACAAAGTGTTTGTGTCTAGTGAGGCTGTCTTTTTAGAAAGGGAACATATTTCTAAAAGACAGATTGGGAGAAAATTTGAACTTGACGTAGTTCAAGAGCCACAAACCGAAGAGGAGACGCAAGAAGATGTTCCTTCGTCGTCCAATTCTGTTGTTATTCCATTTGTACCTAGGAGGTCCAGAAGGGTTAGTCACCAACCCGATAGATACATAGGTATTATCGAAGAAAATAACAATTTTGACTTGTTACTTTTAGAAAGTGATGTACCCACGACCTACAAAGCTGCCATCTCTAGTCTGGATTCCAATTTATGGCTAGAAGCCATGAAATCCGAAATGAATTCTATGTATGAAAATCAAGTTTGGGACTTGGTTGATTTACCTAAAGGTGTGAGACCTCTTCAATGGAAATGGATCTTTAAAGTAAAGAATGGCATAGAAGGACATGATGATGTCTACAAGGCAATGCTAGTTGCAAAAGGTTTCACTCAAATTCATGATCTTCACTATGACGAAACTTTTGCTCCTGTAGCCATGCTAAGATCTATTCGGATAATGTTAGCGATTGCCGCATTTCATGACTATGAAATATGGCAAATGGATGTCAAAACCGCCTTCCTAAATGGGTATTTAGAGGAGGAAGTGTATATGATGCAAGCCAAGGGTTTTGTAGATCCGAAAGATCCTAACAAAGTATGCAAGCTTAAGAGATCCATTTATGGTCTTAAGCAAGCATCGAGAAGTTGGAACCATCGTTTTGATCATGTTATAAAAGAAAATGGTTTCACTCGAAGTGTCGAAGAACCATGTTTATACATGAGATTTAGTGGGAGCAATGTTGTCTTCCTTATATTGTATGTAGATGACATACTTCTCATTGGGAATGATTTACCAATGCTTACCTCTGTCAAGGAGTGGTTGGGAAATCATTTCCAAATGAAAGATTGAGGATAAACACAACGCATATTAGGTATCCGGATCTATAGAGATAGATCCAAGAGGATATTGGCTTTAAGTTAGGAATCTTATATGGATAAGATTCTTCGACGATTCAACATGGATAAATCCAAGAGAGGTCTTGTTCCTATGGGTAGTAGGATCATTTTGAGCAAGTCTCAATCACCCACCGAACCTGAAGAGCTTGAACACATGAAATCGATCCCCTATGCTTCTGCCGTAGGATCGATCATGTATGCCATGATATGCACACGTCCAGATGTCTCGTATGCTTTAAGCATGAGAATTAGATATCAAGCCAATCTAGGTGAGAGTCACTGGATAGCCGTAAAGAATGTCCTTAAGTACTTGAGAAGGACTAAGGATTCATTCTTAGTGTTTGGAGGAGATTCTGAATTATGTGCTAAGGGTTACACTAATTCAAGTTTCCAAACCGACAGGGATGATATGAAATCTCAAGGTGGCTTTATTTTTATGATCAATGGAGGTGCGGTTAGCTGGAAGAGCTTCAAAGAGTTGGTTATTGCAGATTCTACAATGGGAGGCTGAGTACATTGCAGCATCTGAGGCTGCCAAGGCAGCTGTTTGGATAAAGCATTTTTTAGAGGGGCTAAGGGTAGTTCCTTCTGCCAAGGATCCTATCACGATCTTTTGTGATAAGAGTGGGGCGATCTTTCAAGCTAAAGAGCCCAAGTCTAGTAACAAGTCTAGACATGTACTTAGAAAATTTCATGTCATAAAAGATTACATTGAAAGGAAGGAGATTGCGATATGTAAGGTTAGGACAAATGATAACATTTCTGATCCCTTAACCAAGCCCTTATCGCAGGCTAAGCATGACCAACATGTTGTATCCATGGGTCTTAAACGCATGCCAAATTTGTATAAGATTATGAGATATGAAATAAAAATTGTGTTTTTATTGATCATATATGATAATCACTTTTATCGTTTGAGTTATATTTTTAACATTTTATTTGTAACTTTTTTATATCCAAATGGGTTATAGCGACAATATTGGACCCCATTAAAGTGAACTGGATTAATATAGTAATTGACTCATAGACACTTATATGAGGTGACATCTCGAAGTGACTTGATTGTGATGCGATTGATAGCAAGTTCAAGTGTCATAGGGTCATAAGGGATGACCAGTCGATCACATAGGCAGACTGTATGAGACACTCTGTCGAGAAGTGACCGCTTATAGAGTTCTGGCAACTTTTATAGCCTGGTCGTGGCAAGAGCTACTATATTATTCTTTTTGAGTCAATTCTTTCACTAAAGATTGTTCGCCTAAGGTAGCACAGTTTCAGAGTGACTTTGATTTATGCTCTACGACCTTCATAACTGGGTTCAAATGAGCATCTTTTGGGTCATGATGAGCTGGGGCTATTCGAAACGAATAGTGCGATAGGAATTGTCCGTCCCTTGTCAGGGTTGTTTTAAAATCTCAAGGCCACTCGAGGAGGAGTAAGCTGAAAATGCATGGCCACGCTTGGAAGGTATCTATGGTAGATAATTCCGGTTAGACAGTTACTCTCTAGATCAAGGAAACCACTCTTGATATGATCATATGCAAGTACCACCTGCAAGACACCTTGCATTGAGTGGGAGATTGTAATAGGACAAGAGAATTGGTGACGCACACTTCTCTCGGACAAGTGGGATATTGTTGTAGTAAATGTCCTCAACAATAGTGCGATCACATAATTAAATCTCAATAATAAGAATATAAAGGGATGATGAATATTATAGTCAACTGGTCAACATATATCGGTAACGATTGGCTCAATTGAGTTTGATGTTACTGTCGTATGACGGTGGTGATCAACGGTCACACCTAAAATACAATCCCCTAATCATGTACATTAATTAATTGTATAACGATACAGATTAATTAATCCCTTGAATTTAACTAATTTTATATTGTAAGTGAGAATTATATCTTATTGTAATATGATTAAATAAGATTCATTTTAGTAATTTAATTGTTATATTACTAAGAATGCATTATGTTTATGAAACATTTGAGATAAGCAAAATTGGTTGATTATAATTTCAACTTACTGTAGATTATATTAACCAAATATGAGATGACCCATTTTATTTACATGTAATTATAAAATGTGACTTAAAATGTTAAGTCCAATTTATTTGTTATGAAATTGCATTTAAATTGGTTAAATGCACATTTATCAGCTAAATTACATGCTACATGTTACATGTCACACTTGTGACAAATGACAATATGCCAAAATAAAATGGACACCCATTTTATATGGGTGCACCGGTTTTGTGGTGTTAGAGGGTAGGATTTTAGTTTGTAATTTTGTTCTAATTGAGAATTAGACCAAATCATTACTACTTAACCTATACACTCAACCTTTCTTGTGAAGAAAAAAATGAAAGTGAGCACACACCCTACCATGGGGCATGTGGCCGGTACTAGTGAAGAGAAAAGAGGACACTTTCCTCTTTTTTATTCAACACACCATCTCATATTATTCATTCATGCGAAAATCTCTACATCTCTCTACATTCTCACACTAAAAGAAAGCTTGAGAAGCTTCACATTTCTAGTGTTCATATTTACTAATAATATTACTAAGGGCAGTAATTAGATTATTAGTTATTTTAAGGGAACTACTATATTATACTAGTGTAGTATTTTATATAGTGATTAAAGGGGTAGTCTTGGGTACTACTAATTGGAGAGTTTCTAATTTGAAACTTGCAAGATTATCCTCATCATACTAGCTCAAGATCAATATCTGAAAGGAGTTCAAATATTGTGCCCATTTTATATAAGCAATGTAAGAAATTGTTCTTTACTTAATCTTTTGTTATGCATTCAGAAGGTCCATATAGTTTAAGAGTAAACTATTAGTAAAATGATATTAGAAATGTTTAATATCGAGTTTAAGAAACTTACATAAACTACACCAACTTACAACCTGTTCATTCATTAAAAATGAATGCCATAGTCAGTGGGGAGTAACTCAGGGTTCTCCAAGCCATATCACATCAAAACTCCCATAAACAAGTATATAATCATGTGTCATCATGCAAACATATATATCATACCGGATGTGAGAATAGCATTATGATAATAACAATATACGAGTAAAGGAAACCATCATCCAACATTCTGTAGTCTTAGTAAGAGGGGGAAGGGTTAACGATTTACCCGGTGTGAGATATGACATTGTTCGAGGAACCCTAGATGCTGTTTGAGTAAAGGATCATCAACAAGGGCGTTCTAGTGCGTTGTAGATTCTTATCCAAGACTTGTATCATTTGATGATGCCATGTGAATTGCTAGAAACATGTGGCAACCATATAGAACACTAACAGCTTGCATCTCACCATTAGCGACATATGCTTGAGAAGGTTTAGGACTCGACATACAAACCAATCATAGGCATCCAATCAATCAAGTGTACAATCCATCATATGATCAAACATAAGCATACACACTCTCACGATAAATGATACGCACTAGCATCTATACAAGCAAGTATGATCAATCACGCACACGGGATAAACATTTCCCTGAACCGTATATGATAAACATTTTGAACACGAAAGATTCACACGTCCACGAGATAAACATTTCCCTGAGCCGTATACGATAAACATTTCGTACACGAAAGAATCATTTCCTCCCGGTAGGACGACGATAATAATACGATCCTAGTCTAAACCTGGCCAGACTCTCAGAATGAACATGTTCCGATTCGACATGCGATAAACATTTCGCATCCAAGACTCGATCAACACAAAGGACGTCGATTACCCCAAATTCAGTTAAACTACACGAAAGAGGCGGAGAGAGCACAAGAATAATATACAAGCAAGTAGACTACATGTAATGACTCCACCTTACAAGGATATAATGTGACACCCCGCGATTTCGCAGTAAATTAAACACATAGATTTGCAGCAGAAACTACGAGATTTTAAAAACTTTAAAAGCAAAACCGCGAATGTCACTATGATATAAAACCAAAACATAATTTAATAAATCGTTTATACAAATTGTATCTTAAATAAATACAAGGGACATCGATCCCTTGATAAAACACAGTGAAGATAATAAACTAATATAAATTACACGCTAAGGGTGAATCGCTGTAAGCACGACGCTCGCTAGCTCCCAAGCCACAACCCCTTGCAAACACCAATTTGCAACCTATTCAGTTATTAAAACTAAATGCCACAGTCAGTGGGGAGTAACTCAGGGTTCTTCCAGCCATATCACAAGCAAACATACACAAACAACAATTAAACATGTAGAATCTTATATACAAGTGAATCATGTGAAATACAAACATACATTACAAGATAATATGATATAAGCATGTGAAATACCAAAAAATAAGCATCATGTTATGAACCGACTCGGGAATGACACCCTTAGGCAACTATATACACAATATGGCATACATCTCACTGTTAGTGGCATATAATTGATAAGGTAGAGACTCGCATACCAAACCAATACAATCTTCTATTTCATACAAGAATCCAACCCAATATTCACATATAATCCAATCTTATAAACAACCATCCGAACATACAAATATAGCAATATAAATCTCACGGTAAATGACACGCACTAGCACCATGGACACTAGCAGGACAAATCAATGTAAGTCCACGGGATAAGGCGTTTCCCTGAACCGTATACGGTAAGACGTTTCGTATACTCATGACCTTGACAAACATGTCCACGGATAAGGCGTTTCCCTGAACTGTGTGCGATATGACGTGTCGCACACACAAGACTTTAATCCTCTCGGTAGGACGGCGATAATAATACGGTCCTAATCTTAACCTGGCTTGAATCTCAGGATAAGACGTTTCCGGATTCGAATGTGGTATGACGTGCCACATCCAAGACTCGATCAACACAAAGGACGTCGAGTACCCCAAATTCGACAAAACTACGCGAAAGAGGCGAAAAGAGATCTATAATCATAGTCAAGCAAGTACGCTACATGCAATGACACCGCCTCGCAAGGATACAACATTTGACGGTCGGGTCGATCAACGCATTGCGTTCACCTCCTAACAACGTCGTCATATCCCCTATAAACAAATGCACAACGGCATCACGGTTACACCTCATCGCTCCGACATTTAAGTCCAACGAGTATAAAGTGTTACCGGGAAATGAGAGTTCAAAATCGTCATTAAATGACATTCAAAACATAACATAAGTCAAAACCGACTCAAAGAGGGAAAATAAGGAAAACAGTCACAAAACATGTATATAAAACATGTGAGATATTAAATATTCTACACATGAATATTTAAAGTCATTATGTAAGTTTATAAGATAAACAAACGATACAAACTATTACATGTAAAGACAAGTGGAAAGAGAAATGGGAAAAAGGACACAGGGGGTCCCAGCCGGTTAGATGAACCGGCTGCCGGGTGCATGGCTGGCACCACGACAACAATAACCAACCATGATAACTGACAGGGACTCCCAACTGGTGGGTGTGACCGGCGGCCGCCTAACGAGCTAGGGGTCACAAGTCAATTTGAAAAAGTGAATAGAAGGGGAAGAGGAGGAGTCCCAGCCGGTGGGACCGGCTGCCAGGTGGCTGGCTGGGACACGCAGTCTAACAAAATATCAACCAAAACTTAAAAGGGTGCCCAGCCAGTTGGGGGGACCGGCGGCTGGTCGGCCTGACAGGGACTTACGCTTCACCAAAATCACCAAATTTGTTCAATTTAACTACAGGGGCTCCTAGCCGGTTGGAGTGACCGGGGGACGGTGGGCCGGCTGGGACAACACGCCCAGAAAAACAACCTTCAACAACAACAAATACTCCAAATCCTTTGATACCCATTTAATCTAAACAACATTTATTAACAAAAAATCACATTTAATGCATTCGAATCATGACCAATCATTAGATAAGATCAATTAAGGCAAACAAGGGCACATTTATTACCCAACTCAAGTTTAAGCATGATAAGTAGACATAATTAACAACATAAATGTAACTTAGTATAATATTAGTGAAAGATAAGCATATGAGATCATTTTACACATATGAATGAACAACAAACACATATCTATATAGAATTCAGGCAAAGAATTCATCTTTCACTAAATAAAACTACAATTAACATTTAAGACACATATTGATATCGAGTAACCCATCACCGTTACCTTGATTAGCACTTCAAATCTTCGATTCCCAAGCCAAACATCAACCCCCATGAACTCCTTGACCATAAATCTTCAAAATATATCTTTTCCCGATAAATAAAGCGACGAGAACCCAAAATCGAAATATGGTTAAAGACAGTCTTAAAACAGCGTTACAATTTTCAATCTTTTATTAGCTAGAAAGAAAGACGATGGTGAGAGGATTCCGAAAAATTAAACGGAATTGAATTACGTTAAGAAACGAAGAAGTTATGCCCGTCTTAAGTTTAGATCTAGAAATATGTGTTTTATAAAAAAGTTGGAGGAAATGAATATTTTATGTTATGAAAAGAAAGAGGAGGATGAGAGGAGGAGATTAATGTAAAAATCGTCAGGTTTCGTTGAGAGACAGAGAAGTGACATCCGTCTTAAGATTATAAAGTTCTGTAGTTTTAATGGTGTTTTGTGTTAAGGAAGAAGGAGAAGGAGGAGAAATGTGCTGAAAATCTAAGGAGGGAGGAGGGGGTGTTGGTATGTTTGTTTTGAGAAGATGAATAATAGAAGGCCCAAATTTCTTATAGGGTCGACTCACTAGGATTTTCATGTAGAATCCGATTATGAAGTCATAACGGACTTTAAAGCGACGGTTTCTACCCAACTAAACAAAATTCTATTTTACATTAATTTACAGCCACGAAATCATAAATTATCGACTTAGAATATTTTAACCAATAAAAGGGCAGCCATTAGATAGAAGGTCAACTAAAAGGGCAATGACAGATGGAAGATATACAATGATATGTTTTATTCCCGAAAGAGAGTTTGACATGATAGATATATAAGAGAGAAATGAACGGCAAAGCTTTCGGTCAAAGAGGGAGAAAGCCTAAAAACTAACACTCCATTCAAAATACCAAAATCATCATGGTCAACTTCTCGGGCATTTTTGCCAAACCCAAACCATAACCACATAATTCTAAGGGCTTTATTTTATGTTATGAAAAGAAAGAGGTGGATGAGAGCTGAAAATTAATGTAAAAATCGTCAATATTTGTTTAGAGACGGAGAAATGGCATCCCATCTTAAGATTATTAAGTTAAAAGCTTTTAATGGTTTTTTGTGTTGAGGAAGAAGAAGGAGAAGGAGGAGAAATGTGCAGAAAATATAAGGAAGAAGTAAGGGGGTTTTTGTGGGTTTGGTTTGAGAAGATGAATAATAGAACGCCCAAATTTCATATCGGGTCGACTTACTTGGATTTTCGCGTAGAATCCAATTATGAACTCATAACGGACTGAAATGCTACGGTTTCTACCAAACTAAACTGTTGGACCTATTTTATAGTTTTGTTAATGACATGTGCTTACTTGATAATGTGCTTTACTTAACATATCATATGTGTGTAATTGTGTGCTTTAGTCTTATTATAGCTAACAACAATTACAAGAGAAGAAAGATCAAAGTTATAACAACTTCAGGAATAACTTTGGAAGTTTACATAGAAGTTATAGCTACCGAGTCATAACTTTAAAGAAAATCGCTTCAAGCAAGATCTACTTCAAATAACACAGGACTCAAGATGGAGGGTCTTTGTGATCAAGATGAAGAGATGATCCGTATACTAAAGATCTTTGTGAAGATTAGATGATATAGGCCGTCATTCGGTAACTATTCCGTTCGAGAGATTTTATGATTAAATGTTGATGCATGATTTTGGAAATAAAATATTTTAAATGTTTTCAAAAGTGAAAGAGTATTTTTATATTTATCAAAAGTTTTAATAGAAAATATATTTATGAGATTCTATTGGTTAGTAATACAAATTATGGGTTGTCATGCTACCTAGGGTTTCTAATATATTCTATCTCAATTTGTTGTTAACCTAATAAGCCCACCTAGGGTTTGAGCAACCTAGTGTTTCGTGTAAACCAAGGGATTATGCCACCTAGGGTTGCGTGCCTCCTAGGGTTTCGTGTAAGATAGGAATTTCGGCCTACTTAGGTTGTTTTCCTTCTTTACCTTAATCTAGGATTCTACTATATCTTTACAACAATATTTTGAGATATTAAAGATAAATATATTTTTAAAAGATAAACAAAATAATATTTTGAGATAAAGATAATTCTATAAGATATAGCAAATATTATTTTATGATATTAAAGAAAAATATCTTTCTTAAATATTAAGCTAGGGTTTTAGATCTACTATGCTTCTATTACTATAAATACTCCTTCACATCTAAATCTTAAAAGACACGAAATACACACGAATCACACGAACAACACGTTACATACATACTTGTGATTATTTTCCAAAATTGTTTTAAAGCAAACCTTTGAGCAAAATATTTATTATTTTAAGAGTTTGTTTTTCAAAAGAGTCGTGCATCAATCTTTATCAATCGCTCGCGTGAAATACGTTATTGGATAATAGTACATCAAATAATCTTACAATTCTTTAACGAGAATCTGTGTGAGTTATATTGTACTTTCTTATTAGCGTAAGATAGTATAGAGTATTTAGCGATACTCACCTTGAGTTATAATCATAGTGTTGATTATACGAGTGGGTTGATAATTTTTGTAATCCGTAGAAAGGTACTAAGAATTATTAATCGAGAATAGTGGACGTAGGTTTTAACGTGTGAAACTGAACCACTTCAAAAATCCGTGTGCCTCTCTCTACTCTCTTTACTTTTCGTTATTTCGTTACTTGCGCTTACTTTGATTAATTAATTAGTTGATTTTAATCTATAAGATCAAATAATTAATTACATATCATATAAATTGAAAAAGTTGGGCTAGTTTTTAATACTCAATTCCCCCCCCCCCCCCCCCTCATTCGTATTCGATCAATAGACTCTACATAAACTAAATTCTATTTAACATTAATTTCCAGCCACGAAATCAAAAATTGTCGACTTAAAATATTTTAACCAATAAAAGTAAAAGACGAATTTATAAAATTCACGACTTTAGTAAATTACTCATTATTATAAAATTTGGGGTGTTACAATCACCCCTCCTTTGAAAAAGTTTCGCCCTCAATACTTGAAAGTAGAAAACTAAAGCTAGAAGGACGGAAATGGGTTTCTCGAATTTGGCATGCAAAGCATTTACAAGGAAATGATATTTCAAAAACAAAAAATTTTTCCAAAAGTTTTCGATGACGCCGGTCTCTTCCTAAGAAAAGAAACTGCTCTTGTCGTGCATACAGAACACTAACATTCCAAAGTGAAAACAAGATAAAATAAAATCGTACGCTGATAAGTGCAGAACTAGTTATTAGACGTTTCCAGTAACAAGTTCTAGCATCCGACCACACGTAAAATCCAGAATAAGAGTAACATAAATTCATTTTCGTAAAACGAAAGTAGAAAAAAATTCATTTCTAAAACTCTTTTCAAAGGATAAATTCGAAACCCATTGTGAAAATTTGAAAATTTTCTCAAATCGCAAAAAACAGACAACCAAATATTGCACACACATAAAAGTAACTAGAGCAGCACCAACGCATTCGCGGTAACAAAATCAACACACAACAAGCAAAATAAAATAAGTCGGTCTCTTATGGATGAAAGATCACGATAGAGTCGACAGAAAGATCTATAAACATAAAATTCCATCAACGGCAAGATTAAGTACCAACAAAATATCTTATAAAAAAGAATAAGAGCGGAATCAAGGACTAAGTCCTAAGGGCAGCCATTAGATAGAA
The DNA here is from genome assembly GCA_022085475.1 of Heliosperma pusillum. Lineage (NCBI taxonomy): Eukaryota > Viridiplantae > Streptophyta > Magnoliopsida > Caryophyllales > Caryophyllaceae > Heliosperma > Heliosperma pusillum. The sequence goes on along the minus strand of JAIUZE010010145.1, from coordinate 37,639 downwards.
TGTCAACTAAAAGGGCAACGACAGATGAAAGATATACAAAGATATGTTTTATTCTCGATAGAGAGTATGACAAGATAGATAAGAGAGAAATGAACGGCAAAGCTTCCGCTCAAAGTGGGAGAAAGCCTAAAAACTAACACTCCACTCAAAATCCCATAATCATCATGGTCAACGTCTTGTGCCAAACCATAACCACATCATTCTAAGGGCTTTATCTATTTAACATCGCAAACACCGCTAATAAGCTAGTCCTCAAGAGAATGTAACTAATCTCGGTCATACCTTAACCGCTTCCAATCATTAGATCCTACAAAATCCTTGACAATCACCAGGTCAAACTACTACAAACCCAAATATCTAGTATCCAACTAGCATTGACTAAGGCTATCGACAAGGGGAAATACACAAGAAAATAATCCACATGAAAGATTCCTAAATATATTCGAACATCTTTAGTCCAATAAGTTATTACACTCGAATCCACAAGCATAGATAATCGTATCTAGAAAACCATAATTACCACTAATCATAAGATGAATGGGCTCACCATTCCAATTCTTTGATTCGAATTACTTCTAGGCTCACTATCCTAAACTTAAAGGAATTTCTCATTTACAAACGACAAAATCTCAAGAGAGATAAATTATAAATTCCAAGTCCTATATGGCCAAGCACATGACGATGATACAACTATTTAAATCATCCAGCTCAACTATAAGTCAAGATGCATCGATCTTTACTTACGAAAATATTCCTCAAAGTTTGGTCACAATTCTTAATCACCAAAGTAAAGTCTCTTTTAGAATCAAACATTTTGAAACATCTAATTCCCAAACGATCTCCAAGGCAACTATTATGATAATAAACAAAACTAAACTGTCATTCCAATAAACTTGAACATCGAATTAACACCCCCACATCAAACTCGAAAAACTAAAGCCACCAAGAGAGAATACATCATCACTATTAGGATCCATCCTAGAGCTTTAGTTCTATTTCCCATGATAAAGAACAACATGAAATTTGCTCAATCCAAAGACACATATTCTAGATCAAGAATTCCAAAATACATTACATTGTTTCTCTAAGCCAAACAAACGAGAGATCCAATCCACTAGAGGAAAAATGAAGCAGCAACGAGTTAGGGAACGATAAGGAATCTCAAGGAGAACACAAGAATAAACAGGCACGAGATTACAAGAGAGGAACGCTGAAAATAACGAGGTCATAAGCAAGAGACAAAGCAGACAGTAGAGTTATGAAGATATCCAAGTAAGAAAGAAGATACGAGCATGCGATTTCTTAAAGTTCAATCTTGACAAAAACATTCAAGAATGGAAATGAAAAGGGACAAAGTCACGAGTAATGGTTTAAAGTTAATCCACAAAATTTCTCCTTTCAAACTTAGGGTGGTTGCAAAACAACTCATCCCGATATCAAAGGTCTCTCACAAGGGAGCATCGTTCCACAAATCATCAAAGTAAGGTACACCTAAATTCGACAAATCTACTACAACCCAATTCATACATCCTTTCATATAACACGGATTCCCAATTGCAGAATTGCAACTCAAGCATAGTAACATTCTCTTAACTCCAAAATTTGACACAAACTCAAAGGTTTCAAAATCGAAAGACTAACAAGGAACTCTTCATACTAATCTCTTTTCAACTCCTATGGCCCACAAGGTAGAACACCAAACCAAACGGCATCATCAACGTCCTAAGGCATCACCGTCATAGCTTATCTAATCAGATTTCACCCATCTCCATAATCCTCAAGTAACATGGTTTAATCTATCATGACAATTTACTACTTCAAATAAGTCTCTGATACCATAATATAATATCACGTCCTCAAATTCAAGAATTATAGCCATATAATTTTCCACCAAGCTTATACTGTAACACACACACTAGATTCCACAAGAAGTCACTTAGTCTCAAAAGCATTTTTCACCTCAAGGTATCATCCAAACTCCTAGGTTCAAAAGATTAAATCACAAATGGGTTAAGAAGTCTTAGCCAACTGATTCAACCTTACACCATCAAATACCATGAACTATTCATCCATGAGTCACGACAAGCATTAAGCATTAAAATCATCAAACTTATCTTACCACCCTTTCCTCAGGGATACAACCACTCACCACTATAGGGTGAACTTAGATCTACACCATTTTCCTCAATTCCTAACTTTATTCTAACCAACACAAACATCCCACAAAGTTCAAAATTCTTCCGACCAAGTATAATACACCACAAACTATGGTGTCAAAAAAAGGTAACACGGGGAAGGTGAAGGTACAAATGGTAAGAAGGAGGAAATTAATAAGAGTAATTTCCAAGGGGAAAAGAAGTTCGAAGGTAAAGAAGCACCTAGATAGAAGGAAGAGAGCAAGATACATTATGGACAAGAGAAATCATCGATGAGGAAGAAATACACTTCAATTAGGCTTGTCAATCTTCAATCTTCGGTAGATGATAGTTCTTCTAGGTAACACATGATCCCCCTCAAGACGGTAGATAAAACAAACATAACATCACTCAACACAATCAACAAACAAGCTAGAACCTAATAAGCAAAACAAAGCACACCAAAGACTACCAACTTAGGTCCTTAAGACTACCCATCTCTTATTCATTATACATTGGTCAAGTTAGTTAAGGTTGGGGTGCACGAATGTGTGTTGGGAGCGTTATAGCTCTGATACAAAATGTGACACCCCGCGATTTCGAAGTAAAGTAAACACAAAGATTTGCAGTGGAAAATACGAGATTTTAAAAACTTTAAAAGCAAAACCGCGAATGTCACTATGATATAAAACCAAAGCTTAATTTAATAAATCGTGTATACAAATTGTATCTTAAATAAATACAAGGGACATCGATGCCTTGATAAAACATAGTGAAAATAATAAACTAATATAATCTACATGCTAAAGCTGAATCGGTATTAACACAACGCTCGCAACCTCACTTGTCACAGCTCCATGCAAACACCAACCTGCAACATGTTCATTCATTAAAAATGAATACCACAGTCAGTGAGGAATAACTCAGGGTTCTTCCAGCCATATCACAAGTAAACATACATAAAGAACAATTAAACATGTAGGATCTTATATACAAGTGAATCACGTGAAGTACACACATACATTTCATTATAATATGATATAAGCATGTGAAATACCAAACAATAAGCATCATGTTATGAACTGACCCGGGAATGACACCCTTAGGCAACTATATACACAGTAGGGCTTACATCTCACCGTTAGTGGCATATAATTTATAAGGTAAAGACCCGCACACCAAACCAATACAATTATCTATTTCCTACAATAATCCAACCCAATATTCACATATAATCCAGTCTTATAAACAACCATCCAAACATACAAATATAGCAATATAACACTCACGGTAAATGATACGCACAAGCAGCATGTACACTAGCAAGATAAGTCAATGTAAGTCTATGGGATAAGGCGTTTCTCTGAACCGTATACGATAAAACGTTTTGTATACTCATGACCTAGACAAATATGTCCATGGGGTAAGGTGTTTCCCTGAACTGTGTGTGATATGACATGTCACACACACAAGACTCTAATCCTCTCGGTAGGACGAAGATAATAATACGGTCCTAGTCTAAATCTGGCTTGACTCTCGGGATAATACGTTTCCCGATTTGACATGTGGTATGACGTGCCACATCCAAGACTCGATCAACACAACAGACGTCTTGTACCCCAAATTCGGCAAAACTACGCGAAAGAGGCGGAAAGAGAACTATATTCATAGTCAAGCAAGTACGTTACATGCAATGACACCACATCGGAAAGAGATCACGGTCGGGTCGATCAACGCGTTGCAATCACCTCCTAACAACGTCGTCATATCCCGACTAAACAAATGCACAACGGTATCACGGTTACACCTCATCGCTCCGACATTTAAGTCTAACGAGTATAAAGTTTGACCGAGAAATGAGAGTTCAAAATCGTCATTAAATGACATCCAAAACATAACATAAGTTAAAACTGACTCAAAGGGGGAAAATAAGGAAAACCGTCACAAAACATGTAAATAAAACATGTGAGATAATAATTATTCTAAACATGATTATTTAAAGTCATTAGGTAAGTTTATAAGATAGACAAACCATACAAACAATTACATGTAACGACTAGTGGAAAAGAAATGAGAAAAAGGACACAGGGAGTCTTAGCCGGTCAGGTGGACCGGCTGCCGGGTGCCCGGGTGACACCACGACAACAATAACGAACCATGATAACTTACAGGGACTCCCAGCCGGTGGGTCTGACCGGCGGCTTGCTACCCGGCTGGGGGTCACAGGTCAATTTGAAAAAGTGAAGAAAAGGGGAAGATGAGGTGGCCCAGCCGGGTGGCCGACTAGGACACGCAGAGTAACAAAATATCAACCAAAACTTACAGGGGAGCCCAGCCGATTGGGGGGACCGGCGACTGGTTGGGTCGGCTAGGACTTACGCTTCGCCAAAATCACCAAATTTGTCTAATTTAACTACAGGGGCTCCTAGACGGTTGGGGTGACCGACGGCCGGTGGGCCGGCTGGGACAACACACCAGAAAAATAACCTTCAACAACAACAAATACTGCACATCCTTTGATACCCATTTAATCCAAATAACATTTATCAACAACAAACCACATTTAATGGATTTTAATCATGACCAATCATTAGATAAGACCAATTAAGGAAAACAAGGGCACATTTATTACCCAACTCAAGTTCAAACATGATAAGTAGACATAATTAATAACATAAATGTAACTTAGTATAAGATTAGTGAAAGATAAGCATATCAGATGAATTTACACATATAAATGAACAACTAACACATATCAATATAGAATTAAGGCAAAGAATTCATATTTCACTAAATAAAACTACAATTAACACATATTGATATCAAGCTAACCATCAACCCACATGAACTCCTTGACCCAAAATCTTCAAAGTACATATTTTCCCGATAAATAAAGCGACGAGAACCCAAAACCGAAATATTGTGAAAGACGGTCTTAAAACAACGTTACATGTTTCAATCTTTTATTAGCTAGAAAGAAAGAGGATGGTGAGAGGATTTCGAAACATTAAACGGAATTGAATTACGTTATGAAACGAAAAAGTTATGCCCGTCGTAAGTTTAGATCTAGAAAAATGGGTTTTATAAAAAAAAAGTAGGATGAAATGGATATTTTATGTTATGAAAAGAAAAAGGAGGATGAGAGGAGAATATTAATATAAAAATAGTCAAGTTTCGTTGAGAGACGGAGAAATGGCATCCCATCTTAAGATTATAATGTTATGGATTTTTAATGGTGTTTTGTGTTAAGGAAGAAGAAGGAGAAGGAGGAGAAATGTGCTGAAATTCTAAGGAGGAAGGAAGGGGGTTTGGGTGGGTTTGTTTTGATAAGATGAATAATAGAAGACCCAAATTTCATATCGGGTCGACTCACTTGGATTTTCGCGTAGAATCCGATTATGAACTCATAACGGTATGAAATGCGACGGTTCCTACCCAAGTAAACTAGATTCTATTTAACATTAATTTATAGCCACAAAATCATAAATTATCGACTTAAAATATTTTTAACCAATAAATGTAAAAGACGAATTTATAAAATTCACGACTTTCGTAAATTACTCGTTATTATAAATTCTGGGGTATTACAATCATCCCTCGTTTTAAATAGTTTCTTCCTCAAAACTTGAAAGTAGAACAATAAAGCTAGAAGGACGGAAATGGGTTTCTCGAATTTGGCATCCTAAGCATTTACAAGGAAATGATATGCTAATTCTCGTTTTACATTTGCCTTGACCGGTGTCAAAAACAAGACATTTTTCCAAAAGTGTATAAGAAAAGTTTTCCATGACGCCAGTCTCTTCCTGGGGAAAGAAATAGCTCTTGTCGTGCACACAAGAACTCTAACATTCCAAAGTGAAGACAAGATAAAATAAAATCGTACGCTGATAAGTGCAGAACTAGTTATTAGACGTCTCTAGTAACGACTTCTATCATCCGACCAAACGCAAAATCCAATATAAGAGTAACATAAATCCATTTTCGTAAAACGAAAGTAAAAAAAACTCATTTCTAAAACACTTTTAAAAAGGATAAATTCGAAACCCATCGTGAAAATTTGATAATTCTCTCAAATCGCAAACTCAAGACAACCAAATATTACACACACATAAAAGTAACTTGAGCAGCACCAATGCATTCGCGGTAACAAAATCTACACACAACAAGTAAAATAAAATAAGTCGGACTCTTATGGATGCTAGATCACGATAGATTCGACAGAAAGATCTTTTAACATAAAATTACAGCGACGACAAGATTAAGTAGAACCAAAAGAGCTTATAAAAAAGAATAAGAGCGGAATTAAAGACTGAGTCCTAAGGGCAGCCATTAGATAGAAGGTTAACTAAAAGAACAACGACAGATAAAAGATATACAAAGATATATTTTATTCCCGAAAGAAAGTATGACACGATAGATACGAGACAAATGAACGGCAAAGCTTTCGTTCCAAGAGGGAGAAAGCCTAAAAACTAACACTCTACTTAAAATACCTAAATCATAATGGTCAACTTATTGGACATGTTTGCCAAACTTAGACGATCTGTACCATCTTGAAAAGGAGGAGGTTTCTAGTTCATCATCATCACCACCACCCTCACCAACTAAGAAGATGGTGAAACTTTCTGATCATTCCAAGCCCACCGCGGCTATGCTTCAGGCCGCTATCACCACCACTTAAATTACCGCTCCGGAATTCGAGATCAAAACAGCTTTCATTACCCTTGTGGAGAGGAAGCAATTTGGGGAAAGTCCTTTAGAGGATCCCAATTTGCATGTGCAAAACTTTTGTGACTGTTGCTCCATGATTCGCCAAACGGGTGTCACTCAAGCCAAAATTAGGGAAATACTTTTCCCTTTCTCTTTGAAGGGCAAGGCAAAACTTAAGATCAATAGCCTTGATCGTTCCACCATGGGTAGGGATGGCAATGCATCGGGTTGGATCGGTTTTTGAAGAATCCATATCCAATCCACAATTTTAGTGGATCACCAATCCATATCCAAACCCGATCCATATCAAAAAACCGATTATCCATATCCAATCCACTATTTTTTTTTATTATCCATACCCGATCCAAAACCCGATCCAAAACCCGATCCAAAACCCGACCCAAAACCCGATCTATACCTAGTTCAACCCGGCCCATACCCATTACAAACCCAACCCATACCTATTTGGAAAATAGCAAAAAATTTTTTTTAAAACATTACAGTTATACTCGTTAACCATTAAAGTTACACTCAAAAAGTAGTGAGTTTACGTATAAAAGTGTCAAAACCAATACATTATTATTACATATTCAAATTTTTATATTGAAAATGACCTAAAGTAGACTAAAGTTACATTCGTTTAGCAATAAAGTTACACTCATAAACCATTAAATTTATACTAAAAAACGCCGAGAAGTTACATAAACTTGTTTTTAAAATCACCCAAATTCAATTTTTTATTATTCGATATCAAACAAGTTGAATTTTTTTATATTTAAAATTACAGTTACACTTTTCGCGGCTGGAGTAACGCTCGTACAACATTACAATTACACATTTCTCTATCGTAATAAATGTGTGGCTGAAAATAGGACTTAAAGACTCACTATATATACTGGACTCAAAAGAACCTTACTCATTGTGAAAGTGCACGATATTTAATAATTATATAAATAATTGTGAGAGCGTTGACATTCCACACACTCTCAGTACGTAAAGGTCTTAAAACATTCATACGAGAGAAAAAACCCTAATACAATGCAAAAGTTGTACTCCCTCCTATTCTATTCTTCCTTATTTCCTATTTGGTCCGTTAATGTTTTCTTCCATATTTCCATTTTTGGAGGTGGGGTTATATTTTTTGTGTGGTCCATATTTAATTGCATGTAGAGTAGAGTGTTTTGTATGTTCCAAATTCATTTCCTGAATTATAGAGCCCAAATGAAAGGGAAAGATTACATGGAATAAGAGAGAATATGTTTTAATAAGAAAACATAAAAATATCTTTAACATATATTCCATATGTAAATAAATGAATAAATAAGAAGTAATTATTAAGCTTAAACTACATTATCACATATTATGTGATTTGTCTTTCTATGAGAAGATAAATGCACTTATTAGAAAATATAATAGGCGATATACAAATATATTATTGGCATCTACCTTGAAATTAAAATAAATCTATATTCAGATTAACTTGAAATACTTAAAGTAGAAAAACAATTAGAAAATATAATAGGCGATGTACAAATATGTTTTAGGCATCTGCCTTGAAATTAAAACTAATCCATATTCAGATTAACTTGAAATACTTAAAGTTGAAAAACAAGGAGAACTAAATTTACACGTATAATAAACAAAAGAAAATAAATAAATAATAAATAAATATAATAAAATATGGATTAAAGAGATAAAAAAAAAATTGTGAAGATTTAGTTTTTATAAGTGAAATGAAATCATATCGAATTTTGTATTTTAAAAAGGGTTTAGACGAGGAGAAAATTGGATATGGATCGAATTTGGATCGGGATAAAGGTGGATATGGATCGGTTTCGGGTCTGTTATGGATTTTAAATGGATCGGGTGGATCGGGTCGGATATGGAAATGAAATGGATCGGCATGGATTCGGTTCGGTTATTTTTTAAGTGGATATGGATTCGGGTTCTAAGTAATGGATTTGGATATGGGTTTTCAAACTTCGGGTGTAGATCGGTAATTTTCTTTCGGATCGGTTCGGTCCAGGACAAAATTGCCATTCCTAACCATGGGATTCACAAATTGGGTGACATTGGCTCTTGCCTTTTATCAAAAGTTTTTTCCACCCGAAAAAACTCAAACTTTGAGGACCCAGATCACCGGATTCCGTCAACAAGCTCTTGAGAGATTATATGGAGCTTGGGAGAGGTACAAGGAGCTCCAAAGCCAATGGCCACATCAAGGGGTGGATGCTTGGTTCCTTGCCATAACATTCTACAAAGGGTGTTGTTCCGAATCTCGAAGGATTCTTGATTCTGCAAACAATGGGCGGTTTCAATAAATTTACATGGATCTTACTCATGCCACAATTGAATCCATGGCAATCCATGATGCCCAATATGTCAATCCTCGGAGTGCACCCATCTAAGGAGGAGAGGAAGTTTCCGACTCTAGCATTTTGAAAAATCAAATCCTTTTGCTTCAAGAAAGTTGGAGGCCCAACAGGCGGTTCATCAACTCAATGCCGTGTCTTCTACTAGCCAAATTGTTGTTTGCGAAAGTTGTGGAGGTGCAGATGATTTCTCCAATCTATGCCAAGCTACTATAGAAGAGGTATGTGCTTTTCAAGCATTTAAGCAAAGTTCTTATCCACCGGGTACCATTTCCAATACTTACAACCCAAACACAAAATTTCACCCCAACTTGTCTTACAAAAGCAACAATGTGCTCAATCCTCAACCCCAACAAAATTTTGTGCCTCAAGCTTAATAAAATGCCTATGTCCTAGAACAAAGGTTCTAGTTTCCACAGGGCTATAAAAATCAAAACTACAAACAAATACCATCAATATAAAACTCCCAACCAAACCAAGTTTAACCACCCCAAAATGTCCAACAAAACAACCAAGATTGCAAACTTGAGTTCTTGGTAGTGCGATTGGCTAAGACCCAAACGGAAATGTTGGCTGAACTTGAAAAGAATGATCAAAGTCATGGTGCCGCAATCAAAACGATAGAACAACAAATGGCTCAACTAGCTGCTTCTAGCTCTCAAAGAAGAACACGTCAATTACTACCTCAAGGTGCGCAACCACATGATACTCTCAATGCAATCACCTTGAGAAGTGGTACGAAGTATGATGAGCCACCCATGTCCAAAGTCAATGAGGAGGTGCTTGTTGAGTTTGAGGTTTCCCCTAGTGGTAAGAAATATGAGGTTATGCCAAAGAAGGTGGATGATCCCATTGTGGTTGAGCAAGTTAAAGATGTGGAGGATGCTCCTCCAAAGAAGAATGTTGAGACAAAGGAGCCGGAAAAAGTCAAAGTGCCTTTTCCTCATAGATTGGCAAAGCATCAAAAGACCACTCAATTCGGTAAATTCATGGAAGTTGTGAAGAACCTCCAGGTAACTGTTCCTTTTACCGAATTAATCACTCAAATTCCGTCTTACGCTAAGTTCATGAAAGACGTTTTAACTAAGAAGAGGACTTTTGACGAAGTAGAAACTATAGCCTTCACCGCCAAGTGTAGTGCTCTTTTGGAAAACAAGTCCCCTCCTAAGTTTAAAGATCCTGGTAGTTTTTTCATTCCTTGCACAATTGGTATCTATCCGATTGATAAAGCTTTATGCGATTTAGGTGCTAGTGTAAGTGTCATTCCTTACTCTTTTTGTACTAAACTTAATATGGGAATTTTGAAGTCTACTAGTGTCACGTTTTAAATGGCGGATCGTTTTATAAAATGCCCTTTGACAGTTTTGGAGGATCTTCCTGACAATCTTGGTAAATTCTTTATTCCAGTTGATTTTATTGTTCTTGACATGCCCGAGGATGCCCAAATCCTAAATATTTTTGGAAGATTGCACTGAAACTATTCAGAAAGACAACTAAACAATGACAATTTGATTGAGATTCAGACACTTTGCAAATACTCTGTTTCTGTTTGAATTGATTGTTAAAGAACAAGGATAGGACCTTAACCAAAGCACAAAGCCAATGATTGAGGGTTGAACTTTGATCCCAGCACACAGCTAAGGACCCAAGCTCACTTCCAAGCACAAAGCAAAGGAAGTTGTCTCAAGCACACAGCCAAGAGATGCAACAGAAACAAGGTTTCAGTTTTATGTTTTACTTCAAATCTGATTTGTATTTCATTAGGTGAAGGCCTTATATAGGCAGCAAGGATACACTCAGACGTTTAGGACACATCTAGGGCCACAAGGGCTTACAACATGAAACAAAATAACAGCTACAAACTTGCAGAATTCTGACATAAAGTAGATAAAGTAGAAAGTAGTTTCTAAAGAGACAATCTTCCTTAATTGTTTGATCAGGTGTGTCTTGGGTGAAGAGTGGACTTTCAAGCTTGGGTTTGTGAACCAAACTGAAGTAGGAAGGCTCCCAAAGATGTGCTGAAGGTACCTCACGCATTGTTTGTTCAAAAGGGGAAGGTTGACAGTGACATATTAACTACTACACCAAAGGCTGAAATCTGGACAGTTTGAAGTTGTCCCTAAGCTAACTCTTTGTGTGTTTGTTTCTTGGAGGGGAAGTCCTGGGGAAAGTTGTAGAGGACCTTCCCAAGACATAGGTTCAGGGATTGGTTAGGCTTGTTTGATTGGCTAAAAGAGGAAGTTTTGACAAAACAGATAAACTGCTACATGTAAGGCTGTAACTGGACTGGTTTACTTGGGTTGTGTTTTGAGGGGTGTTCTTGACGTTTTCTGAGGAAGGTTCCCTGGACAAAAAGGTAGTAGACCCTCCCTAGTACCATGCCCCATAGTTGGTTTGGAGTCCCTAAGCTTGGAAGTTGCCCTGAGACCCTCCCCAAGGCACTGCTGCTGGCTGAGTTTCCAAAGGTTTTGCTGGCTTGTTTTGTGAGTCTGTTTTGTGGCTTGTTTGGTCTTGGCTCGTGTCATGCTACCACTGGCTCGTGTCTTTGTGTGTGGCTTGGGCCTGGGCTATACAAAGCATTAAGATAGCTTTTGACATAGGGTAGGTTTGGCATTGAATCCTGGTTAGGCTGATCATAGGTTGATTGGCCTTGTCTTTGAGCATGGCATTGAACTCCTGTTGCAACCCCTCCTTCTTGAAAAAGATTTGCCCTCAAATCCTCTTCATCCTCAGAGTCTTCTTGATAATGACTTAGGTCTCCCACATTGAATGTCCCATGTACCCCATAATCCCCTGGTAAATCTATCTTGTAAGCATTAGGTCCTACCCTTTCAAGCACTTCAAAAGGACCATCAGCCCTTGGCATGAGTTTGTTTTTCCTCTTCTCTGGGAATCTTTCTTTCCTTAAGTGCAGCCACACCATGTCTCCTGCCTTGAACTCTCTAGCTTTCTTTGGACCTTTGGCTCTTGACTTATACATTTCATTTGTTCTCTCAATCTGTTTCTTGACTTGACTGTGAATCTGCATCATCTGTTGTACTCTTTCTTTGGCATCATAGTTGACTTCTTTCCTTATCACTGGTGCTAGGTCTGTAGGCATTAGAGGATTAGCACCATAAACAACTTCAAAAGGGGTCTTACCTGTGCTGTGTGAGGGAGCTCTATTGAATGCAAACTCAGCTTGTGACAGTTTGATATCCCAATCCTTTAATGACTTAGCAATGATACACCTCAAGATTCTTCCTAGAGTTTTGTTAGTAACCTCTGTCTGCCCATCTGTTTGGGGATGGTATGCTGTGCTGAAGAGTAACCTTGAACCTAGGAGCCTCCAGAGTGACCTCCAAAAGTGGCTCATAAACTTAGTATCCCTATCAGACACAATGCTTCTTGGTACCCCATGCAACTTTACTATTTCTTTGAAGTAGAGTTCTGCTACCCCCATGGCATCTTCTGTCTTCTTACAAGCAACAAAATGGGCCATTTTGCTGAACCTATCCACTACCACCATTACTGAGTCTTTGCCCCTTTGTGTCCTAGGCAATGCCACTATGAAATCCATACTGATGTCCTCCCAAGGTTTGTTTGGTACAGGTAGTGGGGTGTAGGGACCTGCATGGAACTGTGACTTGGCTAGTTGACAGGGTTTGCACCTTTTAATAGTGTCCTGCACATCACCTAGCATCTTGGGCCAATAGAACTGCTCATGCAATATCTCATAGGTCTTTTGTACCCCAAAGTGCCCTGCAAGTCCATTGCAATGGACCTCCTTGACTAGTAATCCTCTGTAAGGACCTCTAGGTATGCATAGTTTGTTTCCTTGGAAGAGGAATCCATTCTGTGTCAAGTACTTGCTCCCCTTCTTGAGTTTTCCTTCTGCATACACTTCCCATTCCTCCTTGAAGTCTGGATCTTCCATGTAGAGTTCCTTCATGAATTCAAAGCCTAGGACCCTTTGCTCCATGAATGACAACATCACAGATCTCCTAGAAAGAGCATCAGCTACTACATTGTTCTTGCCTTCTATGTACTTGCTTGAAAAGGAGAAAGATTGCAGGAATTCTACCCACTTGGCATGCCTGGGGTTGAGTTTGTGTTGACCATTGATGAACTTTAAAGCCTCATGGTCTGAATGTAGCACAAAAGGCTTAGGTTTTAGGTAATGCCCCCAATGATTCAGAGCTCTCACTATGGCATAAAACTCTTTGTCATAGGTAGAGTAATTCAACCTTGCTCCACTTAGCTTCTCACTGAAATAGGCTATGGGCCTCTTCTCTTGAACCAGTACTGCCCCAACTCCTAACCCACTTGCATCACATTCTACTTCAAATAGTTTGTTAAAGTCAGGTAAGCCTAGTATAGGGGATCTACACAACAGATCCTTAATGGCTTTGAAGGACTTCTCTGCCTTTTCTCCCCAAGTAAACTCTCCTTTCTTCATGCATTCTGTGATAGGAGCCATGATAGAACTGAACCCCTGAATGAACCTTCTATAGAAGGATGCCAACCCATGGAAACTCCTGACCTCTGTCACTGTCTTAGGTGTGGGCCAATCCCTGATTGCCTTAACCTTCTCAGGATCAACAGCTACCCCATCCTTTGATATGATGAACCCAAGGAAATGAACCTCAGGCTGCATGAAAGTGCACTTCTCTAGCTTACCATATAGCTTATTCTTCCTGAGAACCTCACAAAGCAAGTTCAGATGTTGTAGGTGTTCCTTCTTGCTTGAACTGTAGACTAGAATGTCATCAAAGTATACCACAATGAAATTTCCCAAGTAAGGCCTTAAGACTTCTGTCATGAGCCTCATGAAGGTGCTAGGGGCATTGGAGAGCCCAAATGGCATCACTAACCATTCATACAGCCCATGCTTGGTCTTGAAAGCAGTCTTCCACTCATCTCCAGCTCTTATCCTTACTTGATGATACCCTTGCCTTAGATCAATCTTAGTGAACACTTGAGCCCCACTGAGTTCATCCAGAATGTCATTGAGTCTAGGTATAGGGAACCTATACTTAATGGTGATATTGTTAATTGCTCTGCTATCTATACACATCCTCCAAGTTCCATCCTTCTTAGGCACTAGCAGTGCTGGTACAGCACAAGGACTAAGAGACTCCCTGACATACCCTTTGCTAAGCAATTCTCCCACCTGAGATTGCAGCTCTTGTGTTGCCCTGGGGTCACTTCTATAGGCTGGCTTGTTTGGAAGGACAGCCCCAGGTACTAGATCAATGTGGTGCTCAATTCCCCTTAGTGGGGGTAATCCACTAGGTAGTTCAGCAGGGAAAACATCCTCATAGGTTTTCAGCAAGGCTTGTACTTCCTTAGGCACTTGGTTAGACCCTTCCCCTACCTCCTTGGTGAGGAGGACATAGACTGGCCTAAGATCATTTAACTCTTGCTCCATCTCTGCTTCACTTAACAGCAGAACTTCCTTAGCAGCTTCAGTTAAGAGTGGAGGGTTCCCTTTCAGGATAGGGGGTAAAGGAGCTAAGATGATTTTCTTCTTCCCAAACCTAAAAGAGTAAGTATTGTCCCTTCCCTGATGGACAGCATCCCTATCAAACTCCCAAGGCCTCCCTAATAGAAGGTGACAAGCATCCATAGGCAATACATCACACAAGGCCTCATCAGCATATCCTTTCCCAATAGAAAATGGAACAACACATTGTTGATCTACTCTAACTTCAGCCCCCTTGTTCAGCCACCTAAGCTTGTAAGGTTGAGGGTGGTCTTTGGTGGGCAATGTTAGTTTATCCACCATTGTCTTAGAGGCTACATTGGTGCAACTCCCTCCATCCACAATCAGATTACACACCCTCCCTTTTATGGTGCACCTAGTTCTAAAGATCTGGTGTCTTTGATCTTCTTCTAAGGGTTGGGGTTGTGTGTGCATCACCCTCCAAGTCACCAGACTTAACCCAGCATCAGGTTCTATCAACTCCTCACTAGCCTCTATCTCAGGCTCTTCCATCTCCTCATCACAGACCAACACCTCATCATCTCCCCAATGGATTACTTCTAGGGTACTCAGAGCCCTTTTAGATGGGCATTCTCTAGCAAAATGCCCATACCCTTGACATTGAAAGCACTTTTTGAGAGGGGTAGTCTTCCTTTGGCCTGCCTCAACAGCCTTGCCTTTATCAAGGTTGAAAGGAGTCTTAACAGGAACCACAGGTTCTCCTATCTTAACTCCTACAAAAGGCTTGAAGGTGGGGGTTCTGGAAGGTGTCTTAGAAGCACTGGCCTTTCCTTTTCCCAATTTTTCTACCCTTAAGGACAAGTTGACAGCTTCCTCAAAGGAGTATATGTTTTGTAGCCTGACTTTGCTAGCTATCCTTTCATCCAACCCCTCTAAGAACCTTGCTATCTTTTGTTCAGATTTCTCAACAACCTCACATTGCAAAGTGAGTTGTTCAAAGTCTCTTAGGTAGGACTCTAAAGGTCTTTGGTCTTGCTTTAGGTGAGTAAGCTTAATGAACATGTCTTGAGTGTAGTCCCTAGAGACAAACTTAGCTCTCATTTTCTTTTTCAGTTTGAGCCATGACTTTACAGGTTCTTTCCCTTCCCTAACCCTCAAGGTTTTCATGTTTTCATACCACAGTGAGGCATAGCCTTTTAGTTTCATGATAGCAACCTTAAAAGCCTTTCTATCAGTGTATCCTTTAAACTCAAAGACTCTTTCTACAGACCTTAGCCAATCTAAGAAATCATCAGGGTTCAAGCTACCTAGAAAGTCAGGAATCTCTACCTTGATATCTTTGTCTTGGTGTCTGAGAAGGCTGTGATCTGAGCCATCTGAATCTGACATTTCAAACTGATCTACAGGTTGTCTCCTTCTTACTCCACCTTGTGGGAAAGGTGCTCCTCTTCCTCGACCTCTGCCTCCCCTTGTATTATTGTTCTGTTGGCCCTCAAGGAGTTCATTGACAGATCTAGAGACCTCCATTACAGTTCTGACAAGATCTTGAACTGTGTTTTCAAGACCTGTGATTCTCTCTTCACTCATGGTTGTATTTTGTGTTTTTAATGTAGTTAGGTAGATGAACTCACAAACCAAAGCTCTGATAACCAATTTGCACTGAAACTATTCAGAAAGACAACTAAACAATGACAATTTGATTGAGATTCAGACACTTTGCAAATACTCTGTTTCTGTTTGAATTGATTGTTAAAGAACAAGGATAGGACCTTAACCAAAGCACAAAGCCAATGATTGAGGGTTGAACTTTGATCCCAGCACACAGCTAAGGACCCAAGCTCACTTCCAAGCACAAAGCAAAGGAAGTTGTCTCAAGCACACAGCCAAGAGATGCAACAGAAACAAGGTTTCAGTTTTATGTTTTACTTCAAATCTGATTTGTATTTCATTAGGTGAAGGCCTTATATAGGCAGCAAGGATACACTCAGACGTTTAGGACACATCTAGGGCCACAAGGGCTTACAACATGAAACAAAATAACAGCTACAAACTTGCAGAATTCTGACATAAAGTAGATAAAGTAGAAAGTAGTTTCTAAAGAGACAATCTTCCTTAATTGTTTGATCAGGTGTGTCTTGGGTGAAGAGTGGACTTTCAAGCTTGGGTTTGTGAACCAAACTGAAGTAGGAAGGCTCCCAAAGATGTGCTGAAGGTACCTCACGCATTGTTTGTTCAAAAGGGGAAGGTTGATAGTGACATATTAACTACTACACCAAAGGCTGAAATCTGGACAGTTTGAAGTTGTCCCTAAGCTAACTCTTTGTGTGTTTGTTTCTTGGAGGGGAAGTCCTGGGGAAAGTTGTAGAGGACCTTCCCAAGACATAGGTTTAGGGATTGGTTAGGCTTGTTTGATTGGCTAAAAGAGGAAGTTTTGACAAAACAGATAAACTGCTACATGTAAGGCTGTAACTGGACTGGTTTACTTGGGTTGTGTTTTGAGGGGTGTTCTTGACGTTTTCTGAGGAAGGTTCCCTGGACAAAAAGGTAGTAGACCCTCCCTAGTAACATGCCCCATAGTTGGTTTGGAGTCCCTAAGCTTGGAAGTTGCCCTGAGACCCTCCCCAAGGCACTGCTGCTGGCTGAGTTTCCAAAGGTTTTGCTGGCTTGTTTTGTGAGTCTGTTTTGTGGCTTTTTTGGTCTTGGCTCGTGTCATGACTACCTCTGGCTCGTGTCTTTGTGTGGTGGCTTGGGCCTGGGCTATACAAAGCATTAAGATAGCTTTTGACATAGGGTAGGTTTGGCATTGAATCCTGGTTAGGCTGATCATAGCTTGATTGGCCTTGTCTTTGAGCATGGCATTGAACTCCTGTTGCAAAGATCCTTTTTACATACCGTGGATGCGGTAATGGATGTCAAGAATGGTATAATAACATTGGAAGTTGGCGACGATAAGGTCACATATAATTTGAATAGTGCCATGAAGAGTCCCATGTTAGAAGACTTTTGCTTTTCTATTGATGTTTTGGACATTGTCATAGATGACGTTATACCTCGGTCTTTGGCTAAGGACTCTTTCGAGGCACTCTTGCTATTAGAATCATTTGCAGGTGATGATGAGATTGGGAATGAGGAGATGGATGCTTTGGAGCATGAGTTGGATGGAGAAGAGTTATAAATGGAGGAAAGCTCACACTTTGTCGATGATAAGAAAATCTTGAAGGAAGAATTTCAAATCAGTGATAAGGAGTTGTTTTTCCATTCTCGCCTCAAGCTATTTCAAGAAAAGCTTCGTTCAAGGTGGTCGGGTCCATACACCGTTACTAATGTCAATAAGTTTGGTTCTGTTGAAGTTGAGACCAACAATGGGGAGAGATTTAAAGTAAATGGCCATCGTTTGAAGGTTTATTACGACAATGCCTTTAACGGAGTTATCGAGGAAGTCCTCGTGAGCCCTCTACTTTTAGAAGTATAATTCTCCCAATATCCTTTACGGCGTGCGGGACGTTAAACCAGCGCTTCTTGGGAGGAAACCCAAGCTTTTATTTGCTTTCATTTTATTTTATTTATTTTCCTTATTTTCCGTAATTTCTCGTTTTTTTTAAGACTTAAGACTTGATGATGTTTATTTTTGGTGATTTTTAGGTGAAAATGAAGAAATGAGGAGTCGGTGAGGCAATTACGCATCCCCAAGCACATAAACACTTTCGGGGAAGTCCGTTTCACAAAACACAGCTCATATTGCAAAACACGGACGAAAAAGTCAGGGGGTGTAGAATTGGTCAACCCCGATCGGGGTTCCCAGGCCCCGATCGGGGTTTTATTTCCCAAGTCGTCTGTTTATTTTCTGCTTCTTACGCAAACTAAAATTTCAGCACTCATTTTATTTGACACCCGACGATATATCCCTCTATCTTTCTTCTTCATTCTTTTCACTTAAACCCCAAGGAGACATCATTTCCTTCATTGCTTTGCAAGATTCATTCCATCATAATCATCATCAAGTAGGTTTTGCCTTCATTTCTCTTTAATTTCATCCTTTTCAATCAAGTTTATCAAACCCTAACTCAAATTGGGGGAAATTGATTTTGTGCTTATTTGTGCTAGAAATTGATTGTCTTGTGCTCTATTAATGTTTATAGGATGAATTAGTTCACTAATTTGTTATATTATTGTTGTTTAGATGGATTTTGGTTGCCTTAGGATGAATTTTCGTCATAAAATTTGGTTTTAAAATTTCAGAAAAATGGCACCTCGAAAGCTCCTACCCAAGGTGCCCCAAAGAGAAGAATAGGTGATGCGGGATCCTCCCGAGTTGCGTTTGATGTTGAAATGCCCAATATACCGGAATGGGATAATTGGGTCCTTTTACGCTCCAAAGGTATGAAAACAACTAAGTTTATCGACCACGCTTCTTTGAAAAGAATTGCAATTAATAAACAAGTTAAGGCTTTATTTAAGAATCTTGGTATGCTAGTTTGTTATAAGATATATTATAAAACCTTTCCCGAGCTCACACTTGAGTTCTTGGGTTCCTTCGAGTTTCATAAATCAAAACACGAAGGGTTTATCCATTTTGTATCATTCCGGTTTTTTAATCATCATAATCGTTTGGATTTGTCGGACATTGCCAAGATTTTTGCTTTGAAATGTGAGGGCTTGCATACCAAATCACCCGAAGGTTACCTACCTGATTTGACTTGGGCATCCATTTCTCATTACCCTTTCACCGGTTGGGACCATACCCCTCATCAATACATTCACTATCCCGAAATTCGCATTTGGCAAAGATTTATGGGGTGGACCTTTTTTGGGAGGAATGAGCCTCACTCGGTGAGGAGTATTGAGGTCGAGATTTTGGGTGCTTTTCTTAATGTAAACGGTGATGCTGAGTGGGAGATCAATATTCCCTACAAGTTTGCTAGCCATTTGACCAAACAATGTAATGATTCCAATAGGTCCATTTTTTTGGGTGGGTTAGTTACTTGAAATGCCATTAGTGTTTGCCATTTCAACCAAGATACCACCGATTTGATTCCTTTCGAGAGTCGGGAAAGGGGGGATGGAATTGACTATGACTATTTCGTATCTTGTAATTGGTTTCACAGCTCTCATCCGGATATGATTTTTAAGATTGGTAGTTACAATTCTATTAGACTACCGGCTGAGACAAGTGAGCTTCAACCTTTAGTCCATACCAAACCCCGTCGGGGGAATTCCCCCTTTATTCCCCCCACTTATAGTTTGCCACTTAGAGGTGAGAACTACCACCATTGACCGTCGTGCACGAGTTCCACCAACTCAAGCACGTCATTCTACCTCTAGCGTTGGTGTGATGGATATGATGCGTGACCTTAGTCTTAATATTAATATTATTCGTGATGACCAAAGACTTGCATTGCATCCTATTTATGATCACTTTGCTAGGCAAGGTGTAATTTGACCTGAGAGACCACACCCATCTTTTTATCATTATCCCTCAGATGGAGTCCCTCCCCTAACCATAATGCCGGTACTTCTACTCACTATGCTCTCGGTCCGTATTTTTGTGGTTCGGATTATGGAGTTTAAGCATTTCATGGAGGCTATGGTGGCGGGTATGTTGGTGGCTATAGTAGCTATGGAGAGGGGCTTGAAAGTGGGCAAAATATTGGTGAATATGTCACTCTTCTCCAAAGTGATGAGCCTAGTGGAAGTGGTGATACATCAGGAGGTAGTCGTGGTAAGAAGATAGGTAGGAAGGGTTTTAACTTTTGGCCCTTTACTTGATTGATGAATGAAGGTATCCACCGTATACATACTAGCTTGGGGGGAGGCTAGCTAGTCTAGTAAGTTCTTTTTGATTTGCACTTTAGTTTTATTTTTCCCACTCCCATTAAATATAAACCTTCTGTCTTCCCTGTTTTGTGCTTTGAACCGTTTTTACGGTTAGCTTGGATGTTTTACATGTTGGCACATTGAGGAAAATGTTGTGTTTAGCTTTGAGGGGGATTGCATTTGCATTTTAGTTAGTAGTTGCATTTAGTTAGGAAAATTTTGAAACTTTGAAAATTTTGTGCTAAACTTGTGTTTCACATGCTTTGCTTGCCTACTTTGGTCATGGTTTACATAGTTGTACCCCTTTGTATGTCCCAATTTTAGCTTAATAGCTAATGATTGTCTATTATTTGACGGGATAATTGCGTTCATGGGGATGTCTTGACATAGTAGGTGGAAGATGGAAATTGAACCTAATAAGCTTGATCTTGACTTTTGGCAAGCCACAAAATTGGTAAGGTGGAGCCTCTTTAGACCGATGCATCCATATCCGATCACTCTTAGGTGAGTGTAGGTCTCCTTATGGTTTGTATTACATCAAAAACACACAAGTATGGTTTTGATTTCATTTCTCTATAAGCATGCATTCATTTGTTAGCATTTTGGAGCCATTCACATAAATAAATTTGCCTTTTTAAACCCGTTCCCAAAAATCTATCCTTATCTACATACAAAAATTGCCTACCTTGCTGAGCTAGTAGCTTTGATTAATTGTGTTTGGGTGCTAATTTAAGATTTGTTCTATTTTGAAGTATCATTGTGAGCTTGGTCTTAATGCTTTGAGATGAAAAGGAAAGAAAAATAATTAAAAAAAATGATGGAAATGAAAAAAAAGAAATAGAAAAAGAAAAAGAAAAAGAAAAAGAAAAAGAAAAAAGAGAAGCATGTCTTGTATGTTGAAAAAAGATAAGAAGATAATATAAGAAGCTCTCATGTCTTATTTATATATTTTGGAGAGTTTTCTTGAGAATTGTATTGGAAATTTTGGGATATTTTTGGGATTAAGCATCCTTACATATGGTTGTTGCTAGCTTGACTTAGCTCCACATACCATAAAATATTTGTTCCCCTTTCTTACCCATTTCTTATTTACCTTGTTTCTACCTATGGCTTCCTTTGAATGCTTTTGGCTTGTAGTTTTGAAATTCTTACCATATTAGATTGCGGGCACACTCTCATGAGTCGAGGATAGGTGAGTGCTACTCATAAAAATCCTTTCACATTTAAATGCGTTTGAGTGAATCATGAGAGTCCATAAGTCAAAAGATCATGCAAGAGCCGAAAAGTTCATTTGAAGTCGTTCATTCTACGCCACCATGTAAATATCATCCATGCTGATTGCATTATCCTTATGCCCATGTTGTTTTGTGATTTGACTCATTATGCTTGATAGTTTAAAATTGGATATTGCAATTGTGGGGATTTGGTAGCTTTTCTCTCTTGTCTTGGTATTATGTGCTTGCTTAAGGACAAGCAAGGGTTTAGCTTGGGGGAGTTTGATATGTCTATTTTTTATATGATTTTACTCCCTAATTTAGCTCGATTTTACATGATTATTATACTTAGTTTAGTATATTTGTGAGCTAATTACGTGTTCTAGATGTATTGCTTGTGTTTGTTACAGTTTGTAGGAATCTAAGTATTTAGAGGCTTTTTCATAGCACATTAGCAAGCATCAAAGTTCACTAAGCTAAAATGGAAGCAAGATGGACCATGGAAGGATACTATGGGAAATGACAAGCCCAAGCATGAAGATTTGTGAAACGGGTTGATATGTAAATGAGAAACCAAAAATGAAGCCCAATTTAAGGAGTCCATAACTCAACATAGGGATGCTCATGGGATGCCAAGACTATGCTATTAACCGGAGAATTATGTTGGAGTAAGTGTCCTCAACAATAGTGCAATCATATAATTAAATCTCAATAATAAGAATACAAAGGGATGATGAATATTATAGTCAACTGGTCAACATAAATCGGTAACAATTGGCTCAATTGAGTTTGACGTTACTGTCGTATGACGGTGATGATCAGTTGATCCCTTGAGGTCACACCTAAAGGACAATCCCCTAATCATGTACATTAATTAATTGTATAGCCATACAGATTAATTAATCCCTTAAATTGAACTATGTTTAAATTGTAAGTGGGAAATATATCTTATTGTAATATGATTAAATAAGACTCATTTTGGTAATTTAATTGTTATATTACTAAGAATGCATTATGTTTATGAAACATTTGAGAGAAGTAAAATTGGTCGATTATAATTACAAACTGTTGTAGATTATATTAACCAAATACGAGATGACCCATTTTATTAACATGTACTTATAAAATGTGACTTAAAATGTTAAGTCTAATTTATTTGTTATGAAATTACATTTAAATTAGTTAAATGTACATTTATAAGCTTAATTACATGTCACATGTCACATGTCACATATGTGACAAATGACAAAATACAAAGATAAAATGGACACCCATTTTATAATGTGGTGCACCGGTTTTGGTGAGCAAAAGGGTAGGGTATAGATCATGATTGTTGTTCTAATTGAGGATGTAGCAACATGATTAGATTCTTTGCCTAGACTCTAGCCTAATGCTTTGTTAAGAACAAAAGCAAAAGCTCACCCGTCCCTAGGGCATGGGGTGCCGGCTCCATAAGGGTGAAAAGAGAAATATTTTCTCTTATAAAATACTCACTTGATCTAATATGAGAAGAATGCAACTTATCTCTCAACCTCTCCAATTTTCTTACTCTAAAATAATAAGCTTGAGAAGCTTCAATCAACTTATGTTACTAATAATATTACTAAGAGTAGTAATAGACATATAAGTGATATTTTAAGGGTATCTTACAAATCATACTAGTGTAGTAATATTTGTGATTTTGGGTATTGTCTTGGTGCAACTAATTGGAGTGTTCTTATTCTAAGAACTATGAAATCATCCTTATATTTTGAGCTCAAGAACAAGATTAGGAAGGTGTCCTAATCTTGAGCCCATATTTGTTCCAAAATCAATGTAAGGAAAATGTTTCTTCTTATTTTGTATTTTTATGTTATGCATGCATAAGATCCAAATAGTTTAAAGGTAAATTATTAGTGAAATGATATTAGAAATGTCTAATATTGAGTTTAAGAAACAAACAAGTGGTATCAGAGCCAAGGTTGTTGCATGCATAATCGATTTTTAGTTTTTTCGAGTTATTGTAACTGAAAGCAAACTAGTAATTTGTGTTTTATAAGATAAAATCACAAAGTTATTTGCATGTTAATATATTCTGGTCCTAATATGATTTTAGTTCATTTTGATGATTTATGGAAATTTATAGTGCTCAAATATGTTTTTTAGTATTTTTATTATATTTTAATGAGTAAAATGATGTTTAAAATGCTAAAAATAGTTAGACTTATCTTATGAACTTGAACGTTTTACACAATATCACACATACATTTTACTTAATGTATGTAAAATTGCATATGAAGTGGACTTATTTCGTATGATTTATGGTTTTTATATGATAAAATGAAATAAATAAAGGTCAAATGGTTAAAAACACTTCCGCTTTGAATCTGATTATACAATTTTCGTATGTTGTCACATGCATATTTTCCTGTTATACTGGAAAATTTGAGACTAATGTGATTTGTCTAGTATGATTTATGAATTTTTAATTTAAAAACGGCATAAATAGTGACTAATTTAGCAAATATAGCTAAAATAAATTTCATGTCAAGAGAAATTTGTTCCTGGTTGCATAAATGTCCCACATTTCAGATATAAAGTTAAAAATTTAATATGATTAATTTTTGCATGCTTTATGTATTTTATTTGATAAAACCGATAAAGCGCAACCATTTTTATCAAAAACCGATTCCAAATTTTTAACCATAATTATTGACATTATGAGTGTCATGGAAATGTTCCAGAATGTACAAAAATTTAAAATTCAAATTTTGAAATTATTGTAATTGAATTTGGATTTATTTGATTAAAATATGATTAACAAGTTGAATTATTGTCAAAAATTGAGTAATGACTAATTTTTGAGGCCTAAATTAGTTGGGATAATTAACTTGGACTTAAATATGATTTAAGAATTGTTTGGTGATTTTAAAGTGTTATTATCACGCATTTCCATAAAACCGGGTTATATTCGATATAAACCGTTAAATAGAGCGATTTGGCATTTAACATGAGCATGTTTTATACATATTATAATGCTGCATTTTATTTATGAATGTCATATTTTCAATTTATGGATGTCATATTTTGGTTTATGTAATTTGGAATTATGTAATTTTTCCTTGTATGGCCTTAGTTTTAATCGATATTGCCCGAAATGTAAGGGAATATTGATTCGGTTGTAATTTAATGTGATCTCGAATCACTTTTATTGTATTATTTTATTTTACAAATGTATAATAGGAAATTATTGTAATTTTATTATATATTTTGTAACTAATTGTAAAACCGGAGTTTTCCAAAGACGGTGCCATTCGGAAAGGAGTTCCGAGAGAGACGGTGACCTTGGGAGGCGTGCTTATGAAGTTCATGGATCAAAGGAGTTGGTTTCCGAACTTGTAATAGATTATATGATTTTCTATTCTAGGAAAGGCCATACTAGGAGTTTTACTTTTATGCTTGCATTTTATTTAATATGTTTGCATGCATTGCCAAATCGCCACAACATGACATGCATATTTTATTTAGTATTCGACCATGTCAATTAAAATTATCGTTAATTCATCTATCTAGTTCACTTAAACGAGATAGATAATAAATTGTCATGACCTCTCATAATAAATAATTGAGATCAAGCCTTACCAAATGATAGAACCCATGAATCCCAATTTCGCAAGGAAGTAGGCTCGGCTCACCGCGGTGCTAAACTTGTTACGTTGGGTAAGTGGGGTAATAAATGTTATTATTTCGAAATTTGGATTGAGCTCAACGGAAGTATTCGCAACCGTAGCCGCATGTGTACCGTGCCCAAGTTGATATGAATTTGGATCTTGGAATCATTTATAATAGTTGGGAAGAGGTCACTATTTAAATGTTAAAACTTGTTTAAAATGTTTACAAGTATTTAAAATGATAAATGTTGACATTTCCTTTATGTCTTTAAAATTTGTAGTCATAATTGTTTATTCGCAATGGCAAATGCTAATTCGTCCACCACCACCTATACTCCAATTCTCACGAATGTCTCATGGCTTCGATCCTTCATGGATCGATGCAAATTAGAAAAGAAAAGCGCTAATTTTGCCGATTGGGATGCGCAACTCTGCTTGGCCGCGGCGGGTAACGACAGGTTTTGTTACCTTACCAAGGCCTCTCCCACCGCACCTAATGAAAGGTCAACCGCCACGCAAGGCGAGCATATGAGGCTAGCCGCAAAGAGTCCACCGCAATCAAAAACGTTTTGATCTTCTCGTTGGAGGCCGACCTACAAAGGAGTGCCATAAGATGAGCACGGCCTCTGAGATCTATGCCTAGCTTGTGACCATGTCTTTCACAAGCTCCTAAGATCATACAATATGAGACGGCTTCCGCATTTTTCGACATGAACCTATTAGAGGGCCAAAAGTTAGCCCTCATGTACTCAAATTGATTGCGCATATTGAGACTCTTAAATTGCAAGGGGTGACCATTCCCGAACAACTCGTTATCGACCGAGTCTAACATTCCTTGGGGAAAATCAAAGCATATGTGAAGTTTAGGGTAAACTACAATATGCATAACATGAGAAACCTCTCTTCATGAAATGCACAAGATGCTCGTGCAAGCCGAGAGAGACATGGGCTAAATGTTAGCACCTCCAAGGATGTGCTCCATATTAATAAAAGGAGCAAGGGGAAGTTCAAGAAAGGTGGTAGTAAAGGGAAGAAGCCCTCCACCTTCAAAGGAAAGGGAAAAAGCTATTGAGAAAAGCTCACCCAAACCTAAGAAATGTGCCTCTACCGATGACAAGTGCCATTATTGTAATGGCATAGGGCAT
This sequence comes from Heliosperma pusillum, assembly GCA_022085475.1. Lineage (NCBI taxonomy): Eukaryota > Viridiplantae > Streptophyta > Magnoliopsida > Caryophyllales > Caryophyllaceae > Heliosperma > Heliosperma pusillum. Next base: position 11,174 of record JAIUZE010010145.1, on the reverse strand, counting down.
TGGAAGAGGAATTGCACTAAATATCAAGGAGATATCAAAACTGGAAAGATGTTCCAGTTGGTAATTGTTTCTACAACCCATTTGGATATAACAAAGCACAAAACGAGTTTTAGAAACTCAGACAATAAATGTGATTATCATATACGAACAATCAACACATTGTTATTGCTTCATATCATATAATCTAAAGTATATTTCGTCCATGACAATTCATGACGATCTTATTAAATGAAATAAAGGCTTGGGTAGTGAATATACCATATATTCATTTGTTCCAACCTTGTGAATTGCTTTTTCCTTCCATCCAACGTTATTCCTAATAACATGAATTCATCTATGTACATGTCTAGATCTCTATCTAGTGTTGGGCTCTTTAACTTGAAAGAAGCTCCCACTCGTTATCATGATAACTGATAGGTATTTAGGTGAAAGGATCTACCATTAGCTCCTTGTAAACCACCTTATCCTTATCATAATGTACTAGGTCTCTATTTGTAGAATTTATAATGATTGACTCTTCAATCATCCTTTTAGATATTCGCTTCTTTTATAACAAAATTATGCCTAGGATTTCGATAAATCCTTATATGTTTGGAAATTTGGGTTTGTGTAACCTTTACCACATATCTCAATTATCCCTACCAAACACAAGAATGAATCCCTAGTTCTCCTTGAGAACTCTACGGATGTTCTTGTAGGCTATCCAATGACTCTCATGTGGATTGATTTGTTATAGGCTTGTCATGCTCCTAGCATACAATTAATTTAGGTACGTGTATGTAATGGCATACATGATTGGTATCATGTGATCAACAACTCTTAGGTTCAGTGGCTGACTATGACCCTTTCATAATGATCCCACTTTTATCAACATAAATAACCTATTTAACTTGTTGAGATAGATAAAGGCTCTTATCGATATAAGTCACCTTTCCAAATGCCAAACTAAAATCTTCTATTCCACAATAGATTTTGATTTTAGTACACATGTTGCCCTCTTTCATCCAGCATTAAAAACCAACCATTCCTTTCAAAAAGGTAACACGAATACGTTAGTCACAATGAGTGATACGTCATTCACGTGGAAAATAATTTCTCCCACTGAACTTCATGTCTTTACATGATAACTTAAACTCCCACTTTACTTCATGTCTATACATGACTTTAACTCCCACTGAACTTCATGTCTAGTCTTTAACTAAAGACTGTTCGCCTAAGGTGGCACAGTTTCAGAATGACTTTGATTTATGCTATACGACCTTCGTAACTTGGGTCAAATGAGCATTTTTTGGGTCATAATGAGCTGTGGATATTCGAAGGGAATAGTGCGATAGGAATTGTCCACCCCTTGTCAGGGTTGTTTTAAATCTCAAGGCCACTCGAGGAGGAGTAAGCTGAAACTGCGTGGCCACGCTTGGAAGGTATCTATGGTAGATAATTTCGGTCTGACAGTTACTCTCCAGATCGAGGAAACCACTCTTGATATGATCAAATGCAAGTACGACCTGCAAGATACCTTGCATTGAGTGGGAGATTGTAATAGGACAAGAGAATTGGTGACGCACACTTGTCTCGGACAAGTGGGAGATTGTTGGAGTAAGTGTCCTCAACAATAGTGCGATCATATAATTAAATATCAGTAATAAGAATACAAAGGGATGATGAATATTATAGTCAACTGGTCAATATAAATCGGTAACGATTGGCTCAATTGAGTTTGACGTTACTGTCATATGACGGTGATGATCAGTTGATCCCTTGAGGTCACACCTAAAGGACAATCCCCTAATCATGTACATTAATTAATTGTATAGCCATACAGATTAATTAATCCCTTAAATTGAACTAAGTTTAAATTGTAAGTGAGAAATATATCTTATTGTAATATGATTAAATAAGATTCATTTTAGTAATTTAATTGTTATATGACTAAGAATACATTATGTTTATGAAACATTTGAGATAAGTAAAATTGGTCGATTATAATTACAAACTGTTGTAGATTATATTAACCAAATATGAGATGACCCATTTTATTAACATGTACTTATAAAATGTGACTTAAAATGTTAAGTCTAATTTATTTGTTATGAAATTACATTTAAATTAGTTAAATGTACATGTATAAGCTTAATTACATGTTACATGTCACATGTCACATATGTGACAAATGACAAAATACAAAGATAAAATGGACACCCATTTTATGGTGTGGTGCACCGGTTTTGGTGAGCAAAAGGGTAGGGTATAGATCATGATTGTTGTTCTAATTGAGGATGTAACAACATGATTAGATTCTTTGCCTAGACTCTAGCCTAATGCTTTGTTAAGAACAAAAGAAAAAGCCCACCCTTCCCTAGGGCATGGGGTGCCTGCTGCATAAGGGTGAAAAGAGAAATGTTTTCTCTTTTAAAATACTCACTTGATCTCATATGAGAAGCATGCAACTTATCTCTCAACCTCTCCAATTTTCTTACTCTAAAATAATAAGCTTGAGAAGCTTCAATCAACTTATGTTACTAATAATATTACTACGAGTAGTAATAGACATATTAGTGATATTTTAAGGGTATCTTACAAATCATACTAGTGTAGTAATATTTGTGATTTTGGATATTGTCTTGGTGCAACTAATTGGAGTGTTCTTATTCTAAGAACTATTAAATCAGCCTTATATTTTGAGCTCAAGAACAAGATTAGGAAGGTGTCCTAACCTTGTGCCCATATTTGTTCCAAAATCAATGTAAGGAAAATGTTTCTTCTTATTTTGTATTTTTATGTTATGCATGCATAAGATCCAAATAGTTTAAAGGTAAACTATTAGTGAAATGATATTAGAAATGTCTAATATTGAGTTTAAGAAACAAACAAATTAAGGAGCTTAAAGGCATATCATAGGATTCCTCAAGCATTTAATTGAGTAATCAAGCAATTGTTCCCGGATTAGTGGAACCCCGATCGGGGTTCTCATTCCCCGATCGGTGTTGGGGTGCTGTAAATGCATTACACTGCAAGCCCTCTCTCTATATTAAGGAGAGGGACGTCGACACTTAGGGATATCTTTTTCATCATATTTTACACTATCTTTACACATATTTCTCCCTTACATTTTCTTAGTTTAAGAACACAAGTTTCTCTTAGTTTCATATTTAGTTAAACATTTGGTTATTACTTTGTTCAAGCATTTGGTTAAAATTCAATATAATTTTTCTTTAATCTTTTGGTTCTAGTATTTTTGTTCAAAGTTCCGAGTCCTTCTTGTTGCGGTAATTTCAAACCTTGTTCGTTTCATTATTGTATTTTTATTATCGCTTTATTATCATTAGCATTGTTTTATTAGTTTGCATTTGCATTTCACTAGTGTTAGTAATCATTTAGCATTTTTATAACTTTTGTTATTTCATTTAATCATGTTTACCACATTTACCGTTTTATACACCAACATTTGTTTTATTCTAAATATGAGCGAGTAGTTCCATTTGTCTAGGGATTAGGGGAGCCATGCATGACTAATATGTAAAATGTTAAAATAGGTTGATATAATTATCTAAATTGTTTCTTTCACATGTTTGTATCATCATGATTAATCTTTCTTTAGTGGCCATATTCATTGATTAACTTTTTTAATTCATTCTAAATGTCGAGAGGCACGTAATCAAATTAGACTAAGCATGTGTAGTAGGATGACCTAGTCATAACAAAAGTTCTCTAGGACATGACCTAAGGTTGACACTATATCGAGAGATGAGTGTCTCTAGCCTAAACAATTAATATTATTTTTTGTTCCTAGTTTAACATGAGTATAAAGTAATTGCATGGTGACCCAACTTCCCTAAACTCTTTTAATCATATTATTTAATTTACATCATGTTTAGCTAAACATCAAAACCAAACCAACCATTGAACCGACCTTGATAGTAGTCTTTTCATAGCATTTCATAGCGCAACTCCCGTCTCCTTGTGTTCGACCCCTCGTACTACATTAATTTGTGTCTAGGGAAATTTATCTTTGATTATGTGTGCGACATAGCCTATCAAATTTTGGTGCCGTTGCCGGGGAGTACGGTTTTATTTCGTTTTTGATTTGTAGACTTATATCATTTTTTTTTCTCTTGTCTTTAGGAACACTTGTTCCTTTAGACCGTACTTACCATTTCCTTGAAGATTGTTTCCTTATTCCCAGGTCTTCTCGTGTGAAAGAATTACTTTCACCGGATTCCGCGCCCGAGAAAACCTTTCGTAGAAGACGACCCTTTTGGAAAGAAGTAAAAGACGCCGCTTCTCCCGTTCAAGTTGAAAGTGCCAGAAAGTCTTACTTAGACGATCTAGAAGATCTTGAAAAGGAGGAGGTTTCTAGTTCATCATCATCACCACCACCCTTAGAAACTAAGAAGATGGTGAAACTTTCCGATCATTCCAAGCCCACCGCGGCTATGCTTCCAGCCGGTATCACCACCACTCAAATTACCGCTCCGGAATTCGAGATCAAACCAACTTTCATTACCCTTGTGGAGAGGAAGCAATTTGGGGGAAGTCCTTTGGAGGATCCCAATTTGCATGTGCAAAACTTTTGTGACTATTGCTCCATGATTCGCCAAACGGGTGTCACTCAAGCCCATATTAGGGAAATACTGTTCCCTTTCTCTTTGAAGGGCAAGGCAAAACTTTGGATAAATAGCCTTGATCGTACCACCATGGGAGTCACAAATTGGGAGACATTGGATCTTGCCTTTTATCAAAGGTTTTTTCACTCGAAAAAACTTAAACTTTGAGGAGCCAAATCACGGGATTCGTCAACAAGCTCTTGAGAGCTTATATGAAGCTTGGAAGAGGTACAAGGAGCTCCAAAGACAATGCCCACATCATGGGTTGGATGCTTGGTTCCTTGCCATAACATTCTACAATGGGTGCTGTGCCGAATCTCGAAAGATTCTTGATTCCGCCAACAATGGGTGGTTTCAAGAAATTGACACGGATCTTGCTCATGCCACAATTGAATCCAATGCGATCCATGATGCCCAATATGTCAATTCTCGGAGTGCACCCATCCAAGGAGGAGAGGAAGTTTCCGACACTACCATTTTGAACAATCAAATCCTTTTGCTTCAAGAAAAGTTGGAGGCTCAATAGGCGGTTCATCAACTCAATGTCGTGTCTTCTACTAGCAAAATTTTTGTTTGTGAAAGTTGTGGAGGTGCAGGTCATTTCTCCAATCTATGCCAAGCTACTATGGAAGCGGTATGTGCTTTTCAAGCTTTTAAGCTAAGTTCTTATCCACCGGGCACCTTTTCCAAAACTTACAACCCAAACACAAAATTTCACCCCAACTTGTCTTACAAAAGCAACAATGTGCTGAATCCTCAACCCCAAAAAAATTGTGTGCCTCAAGCTCAATAAAATTCCTATGTCCCACAACAAAGGTTCAATTTTCCACCGGGCTATGAAAATCAAAACTACCCACAAAGACCGTCAATACAAAACTCCCAACCAAACCAAGTTCCACTACCCCATAATGTCCAACAGAACAACCATGATCGCAAACTTGAGTTCTTGGTAGTGTAATTGACTAAGACCCAAACGGAAATGTTGGCTCAACATCAAAAGAATGATCAAAGTCATGGTTGTGCAATCCAAATGCTAGAACAACAAATAACTCAACTAGCCGCTTCTAGCTCTCAAAGAAGAACAGGTTAAATACCACCTCAAGGTGCGCAACCACATGATACTCTGAATGCAATCACCTTGAGAAGTGGTACGAAGTATGATGAGCCACCCATGCCCAAAGACAATGAGGAGGTGCTTGTTGAGTTGGAGGTTTCCCGTAGTGGTAAGAAATATGAGGTTATGCCAAAGAAGGTGGATGATCCCATTGTGGTTGAGCAAGTTAAAGATGTGGAGGATGCTCCTCCAAAGAAGAATGTCGAGACAAAGGAGACGGAAAAAGTCAAAGTGTCTTTTCCTCGTAGATTGGCAAAGCATCTAAAGACCACTCAATTCAGTAAATTCATGGAAATTGTGAAGAACCTCAAGGTAACTGTTCCTTTTACCGAATTAATCACTCAAATTCCGTCTTACGCTAAGTTCATGAAAGACATTTTAACTACGAAGAGGACTTTTGACGAAGTAGAAACTATAGCCTTCACCGCTGAGTGTAGTGCTCTTTTGCAAAACAAGTCCCCTCCTAAGTTAAAAGATCCCGGTAGTTTTTCCATTCCTTGCACAATTGGTACCTATCAGATTGATAAAGCTTTATGCGATTTAGGTGCTAGTCTAAGTGTCATTCCTTACTCTATTTGTGCTAATCTTAATATGGGAGTCTTCAAATGTACTAGTGTCACGTTGCCAATGGTGGGTCGTTCTATAAAACGCCCTTTGGCAGTTTTGGAGGATGTTCCCGTCAAATTGGTAAATTCTTTATTCAAGTTGATATTATTGTTCTTGACATGCCCGAGGATGCACAAATCCCAAATATTTTGGGAAGACCCTTTTTTCATACCACAAGTGCGGTAATGGATGTCAAGAATGTTGGAAGTGGGTGACGATAAGGTCACATATAACTTTAATAGTGCCATTAAAAGTCCTATATTAAGAAAGTCTTGCTTTTCTATTGATGTTTTGGACCTTGTCATAGATGACTTTATACCTCGGTCTTTGGCTATGGACCCTTTGGAGGCACTCTTGCTATTAGATTCATTTGCAGGTGATGATGAGATTGGGAATGAGGAGATGGATGCTTTGGAGCATGAGTCCTAGTCCGTGTTTTGCAAGACGACTTGGGAACGACGATAATAATACGGTCCTAGTCTAAATATGGCTAGACTCTCGGGATAAGACCTTTCCTGATTCGACATGTGAGATGACGTGCTACATTCAAGACTCAATCAACACAAAGGGCGTCGAGTACCCCAAATTCGGCAAAACTACGCGAAAGAGATCTATAGTTATAGTCAAGCAAGTACGCTACATGCAACTACACCACCTCATAAGGATACAACATTTAACGGTCGGGTCGATCAACGCATTACCTTCACCTCCTACCATTGTTGTCATATTACCACTAAACAATTGCACAACGGCATCACGGTTACACCTCATCGCTCGATATTTAACTCTAACGAGTATAAAGTGTGACCGGGAAATGAGAGTTCAAAACCGTCATTAAATGACGTTCAAAACCTAACATATGTCTAAACTGACTCAAAGGGGGAGAGTTGTAAGTTTCTTACACTCGGTATTAGACATTTCTAATATCATTTTACTAATAGTTTACTCTTAAACCATTAAGACCTTATGCATGCATAACATTTAAAAACAAAGATAAGAATAAACATTTTCTTACATTGATTTGAACGGATTTTGGGCACAAAATAGGACTCCTTCCTACTTTGTTCTTGAGCTTAAAATATTAGGGATGAACTTCCAAGTTCTTTGTATAAGAACACTCCTATCAGTAGCATCCAAGACAATCCCAAATCTCTACAATATTATTACTATAAGTAATATGATAGTAGCCCTTAATTATATATTTCTAATAACTCTAATTACTACCCTTAGTAATTTTATTAGAAAGTTTATGAACTCAAGTTTTTTAGGAAAAACTTTTCAAGTTGCTTAATATGATTAAATAAGATTAATTTTAGTAATTAATTGTTACATTACTAAGAATGCATTATATTTATGAAACATTTGAGATAAGCAAAATTGGTTGATTATAATTACAAATTGTTGTAGATTATTTTAACCAAATAGGAGATGACCCATTTCATATCGGGTCGACGCACTTGGTGCACTGAAACTATTCAGAAAAGACAACTAAACAATGACAAATTGAGCTAAGATCAAGACACTTGCAAGTACTCTGTTTCTGTTTGAATTGATTGTTAAAGAACAAGGATAGGACCTTAACCAAAGCACAAAGCCAATGGTTGAGGGTTGAACCTTGATCCCAGCACACAGCTAAGGACCCAAGCTCACTTCCAAGCACAAAGCAAAGGAAGTTGTCTCAAGCACACAGCCAAGAGATGCAACAGAAACAAGGTTTCAGTTTTAAGTTTTACTTCAAATCTGATTTGCATTTCATTAGGTAAAGGCCTTATATAGGCAACAAGGATACAACTCAGACATTAGGAGATATCTAGGGCCACAAAGGCTTACAACATGAAACAAAATAACAGCTACAAACTTGCAAGAAACTGACATAAAGTAGATAAAGCAGAAAAGTAATTCTAATGGGACAATCTGCCTTAATGGGTTTGTTGGGGTTGAAACTGGTGGAGGGGTGGACTTCTGAGCTTGATTCTTGAGCTCAACTGAAGTGGGATGGATGCCAAAGGTCCTTCTAAAAGGCCCTCGAGTTTGTTTGATCATAAAAGGAAAGTTTGATAGTGACATGTTAACTACTGCAAAAAGGCTGAAATCTGGACAGTCTGAAGTTGTCCCTAAGCTAACTCTTTGTGTGTTTGTTTCTGGGGAGGGAAGTCCTGGGGAAAGTTGTAGAGGACCTTCCCAAGACATAGGTTTGAGGGTTGGTTAGGCTTGTTTGATTGTGTGGGGCCCCATGGACCTTGTTTAGAAAGGCTGTGATAGGCTGTTTTTGGCTGGGGGCTGTTTTTGTTGTGTTGGGTTTGTTGGGCTGTTGGCTGAGCTTTGTTGTGGCCTAGTCTTGGGAAGTGGATGGCTAGGCTTTGTTCTGGTTGTGGTGGTGTTGTCTTAGCAGGCTTGAAGTGGTTGTGGCTTGGACTGAATAGAACATTGTCATAGCTTGTCATGGTGTTGTCTGAATGTATGTTGTTGTTTTGATGTTGAGTCTTGTCTTGAGTTTGTGTCTTGTCTTGAGCTCGTGTCATGGCTCGTGTCTTGGCTTGGTCACATACTCCCGTTGCAACCTCCTTTTCTTGAAAAGGATTTGCCCTCAAATCTTCTTCACCCTCATCATCTGATTCACCATGGTAAGGACTCAGGTCTCCAACATTGAAAGTACCATGTACACCATAGCTTCCTGGTAGATCCACCTTGTAAGCATTGGTGCCTATCTTCTCCAATATCTCAAATGGTCCATCAGCCCTTGGCATGAGCTTGTTTCTCCTCTTGTCTGGAAATCTCTCTTTTCTTAAATGCAACCATACAAGATCTCCTGCTTTGAATTCCCTTGCTTTCTTAGGCCCCTTGGACCTGGCCTTGTACAACTCATTGGACCTTTCAATCTGCTTCTTGACTTGCTCATGAATCTGTATCATTTGCTCAACTCTTTTCTTTGCATCATAGCTTGCCTTGTTTCCTTTGACTGGTGCTAGGTCTGTAGGCATGAGAGGATTAGTGCCATAAACTGTTTCAAAAGGACTTTTACCTGTGCTGCTGGAGGGAGCTCTGTTGAAGGCAAACTCAGCTTGTGCTAGCTTGAGGTCCCAATCTTTCAATGACTTAGAAACAATGCTCCTTAAGATCTTCCCTAGTGTTCTGTTAGTGACTTCTGTCTGCCCATCAGTTTGGGGATGGTGAGAAGTACTAAACAATAACCTAGTCTTCAATAGCTTCCACAAGGTTCTCCAGAAATGGCTCATGAACTTTGTGTCTCTATCTGAGACAATGCTTCTAGGGACCCCATGTAACTTGACAACCTCCCTAAAGTATAGTTCAGCTACCCCCAATGCATCCTCAGTCTTCTTACAAGCAATGAAATGTGCCATCTTGCTGAATCTATCTACAACCACCATGATTGAATCTTTTCCCCTTTGAGTTCTAGGTAAGGCTACAATAAAGTCCATACTGAGGTCTTCCCATGGCCTGTTGGGTACTGGAAGTGGTGTGTAAGGGCCTGCTTGAAAGTGTGCCTTGGCTAGTTGACAAGATCTGCATCTTTTGAGGGCATCTTGCACATCACTGAGCATCTTAGGCCAATAGAACTGATCTTGTAAGATGTCATAGGTCTTCTGTACCCCAAAGTGACCAGCAAGGCCATTGGAGTGAACCTCTTTGACCAGTAGTCCCCTATAAGGTCCCTTAGGCACACACAGTTTGTTTCCATAGAATAAGTATCCTTCTTGAGCTGTGTACTTGCTCCCTTTCTTGACTTGCCCTTCTTGGTGTACCTCCCATTCATGCTTGAAGTCTGGGTCCTCTTGATAGAGCTCTTTCATAAATTCAAACTCCAACACCCTTTGCTCCATGAAGGTCAACATTACAGACCTTCTAGACAATGCATCAGCTACAACATTGTTCTTACCTTCTATGTACTTGCTGGAGAATGAGAAGGATTGCAAGAACTCTACCCATTTGGCATGTCTGGGGTTGAGTTTGTGTTGTCCATTGATGTATTTGAGAGCCTCATGATCAGAATGAAGCACAAAAGGCTTAGGCTTCAAGTCGTGTCCCCAATGATTCAATGCCCTCACAATGGCATAGAATTCCTTGTCATATGTGGAATAGTTAAGCTTGGCCCCATTTAGCTTCTCACTAAAGTATGCTACAGGTTTCTTTTCTTGAGTAAGCACAGCTCCTATGCCAAGACCACTGGCATCACACTCTACCTCAAAGAGTTTGTTAAAGTCTGGTAGAACCAATATGGGAGACTTACACAATAGCTCTTTGATCAGATTGAAGGACCTTTCAGCCTTCTCATTCAACTTGAACTCTCCCTTCTTCATGCACTCAGTAATAGCCATGATTGAACTAAACCCTTGTATGAACCTCCTATAGAAAGATGCCAACCCATGGAAACTTCTTACATCAGTAACAGTTTGGGGAATGGGCCATTCCTTGATTGCTTGCACTTTCTCAGGGTCAACTGCTACCCCTTTCTTAGAGATGATGAACCCAAGGAAGTAAACCTCAGGCTGCATGAAGGTGCACTTCTCTAGCTTGCCATACAACTTGTTTTCTCTTAGGACCTCAAACAACAACTTCAGATGTTGCCAATGTTCTCCCTTAGTTGAACTGTAAATAAGAATATCATCAAAGTAAACCACTACACACTTGCCTAAGTAAGGCCTTAGGACCTCTGTCATCAACCTCATGAAGGTGCTAGGGGCATTAGACAAACCAAAAGGCATCACCAGCCATTCATAGAGCCCATGTTTAGTCTTGAAAGCTGTCTTCCATTCATCCCCTGCTCTTATCCTCACTTGTTGGTAGCCCTGTCTCAGATCAATCTTAGTGAACACTTGAGCCCCACTTAG
>JAIUZE010010144.1:0-43124 GCA_022085475.1 Heliosperma pusillum | reverse complement strand
TGGGAATGGAGCCAGCTTAAGTACTAGCCATCTATGCTTAGGGGGTCGCCTAGTAGAGTTTCTCATGTACGGTTATGTCATGGGACGGGGAATGGAATAGCTGTTGTTGCTAGGTCTGATCAGTCTAGGACTAGGATGTTTTACTACCTTGTGGTATAGCCTCGAGGTACAGAAGTCGACTATTGACTGTCCTAAGAACTTATGCCTGTTTGTAGACGTATTGGTCTTTCATGTTTGTATGATTCATAATCTTAGGAAGGTGAGTTGAGTGAAGAGGCAAGCCGGCCTAAGGTTGATAGAGTTTGGATTACGGTGTTGTTAAATGATTCACATGAATAGGTTTGCATGAGGCGCTTAGCTTTCACATGATAGGTTATATGTTAGTTAATTGTTTCATAACATGAAAAGCATATCATATATGTTAAGGTTTTGTATTTGCCATATACATTGATTTTATGTTATTCATGTTTTATTAAACTCGACATTTCGTGGCTGGGAGAACTCGGAGGTACTCCCCACTGACTGTGGCTTCCGTGTTTATATTTAATGCGGTTGGCAGGTTTGTGATGCATACTTGGGTACATTGACGAGCTAGCGAGCGAAGTATTACCTTGGACCTATATTCGGTTCTTAGGATTGTATATTATTATACACTCTTTTATTTCAGTATTATACGGGAAACATGTCTCCCGTTTTGGATATTTCTTTTGTATAATATTATTTCCTTTTTGTTATGAACCGTTTTATTTAAGACACCTTTGTTATGTATTCTCATCTTTTATTTAGTTAAATTGTTTTTTTCTTTCCGCAAATTTGAGGGTGTCACACCCACATTATGTTTACTCTTTTAGCAGCAATTTTGTGCAAAGTCTTCCTATCTTTCCACCATAAATGTTTCCCAATTGTTCGTGCAAACATGCAGTAACATACTTAAATTCATGCTACAAAGCCTTCGTATTACAAATTAATAGTAGATGGATCAAGAAAGCAATTGGAATAAACGAGGGAAGTTCTCCAATCATTGAAGATACAAACACTAGTCTTGGGACAAGAATCCGAGATGATGTCAAGGTGCAAATTTCACTAATCATCAAGAACGAATAATTAATCAAACTAGAGAGAAACTCAACACTCATCAATTATGATAAAATTATGTGCCTTATTGAGACTAGAAGAGAACTTCAAAATTATACTCGTAGAAATTAGATACTCTTGAACGGGAAGAGAAGTGTTTGGGTTTGGGGTTGATGAATTTTCTAATTGATTTTTTTTGTTAAACAAGTTTGTTTGTTTTGATTTATAATTTAATTTTAGTGGTTTAGTCAAGGTAAATATGTTTTTTTGACCTTGACATGGTTAGTTTAAACAATATTTTCAAAAAATGGTTATTATGGCAAATATTTTCCAAGAAATGGCGATTTTGGTAAAAGACCCGTCAAATTAATCCAAAACTAAAAATAATGTCAAAAGCAAAGTCTAGCTAGGTAGCCTCGTCCAATCCCATGCTCAAAGTCCCCAAACGAAACCATGCCAACACAAGAGATCACCTGCTAGACACCTACTCACCATTCGCAGGAAATATCGAACGGATCGCACTAGTTAAAAACATACAACAGTCAGTTTATATGTACATAATCAACATCATATGCAATTATAATATCATCACCACACATATCCATCGCCATCAAGAAGCGCACCGTGATGTCATCAAGTAGCACATCGTAACCACCAATCGCGGTGCCTTAAACAAGCATGCCGTCGTGTCCTAGGCACGTCGTAGACACAATGGGCCTTACCGCAGCATGTCATCGCAGACCCAGGTTATCACCACGTGCACTGTCTCTTGCATGCGGGGAACGATGAGAAGCGAGCCACATAGTCTGTGGAGCCGATTTCCTTCAACCGCTCCATAAAAATAATACTTGACTTAAAGATGATAAGAGATAATCAAAAGATGAGAGATGAAGATCACTTACTGATTTGGAAGAATCAAAGAAATATGTAGAAGAATAATCTTCTAAAAAAACTCCAAGACAAGATTAAGGAATGATTACAGGATGTTTAAAGAATAAATAAAGAGATTTAGAGAGGTTTTAAGTTGATAAGATGACTAATGAAGGGTTGAGAATAAATAAGGAGCTAATATATACTCTATTCACGATTTGCGAAATAACACAGTTGTGCGGTAAACCAGTCGTGTACACTAATTCCTCTACCGAGTGACAAAACTCGCCCGAGTGGCAAACCCCACTTGATCGAGTAAAACATAGCAGGGTTTTCTACAAAATTCCCAATTTCAGCCCACTTGATCGAGTGACCCTACACTCGACCGAGTAACACCTCACTCGACCGATTTTTTCAATACTCGACCAAGTACCCATTTTACTCTGCCGGGCACTCACCGTAATAGATCGAGTTATACCCACTCGTCCGATTGGCCTGAGCAAGTAGCATCCTAAAAAGCCCCGAGTATTACAATCTTTCTTCCTTAAAAAGAACTTTATCCCTGAAGTTCACACACTCACAAACCACAAAAACAATAAATAAAAAAAAACGCAAGACGGGTCCTCCCAAAACCAGCACATCCAAACATGATCTCACACAAAACCATCCAACCACAACCTCACAAAGCCAACTATAAAAAAAATTAGATACCAAAACTAACCAAACTTACTAACTAATACCAAAACAATAACAATATGAACATAAAAGATTAAAACAACACAAGCAACTACATTAACCCCCTTTTAGAACCAAGGTTACGTCCCCGTAACTGAACATACTTGCTCAAAAAATGAGGATAAAGTTCCCCCATGACATCGTCGACTTCCCGAGTAGCTTCTTCCACATTGTGATTCTACCAAAGAGCTTTCACCAAGCGAGTTTCTCCTCTTCTTGTCTTCCAAAATTTCTTATCCAAGATCACTTTACCTACTTCCTCATAACTCATAAGTGAGTGCCTCGTCCATCTCTGTCGTATCTACCGCCAAAACATGGGAAGGATCATTCACATACTTTCTAAGTTTAGAGATATGAATTATGGACTTTGTCAAGTGCCAACATCAATGCCAAGCGATAAGCCACCTCACCAATTCTAGCTAAGATTTCATAAGGTCCAATATACTTAGGACTCAACTTCCCTCTCTTTACATATCTCATCACCCCTATCATAGGTGATACCCTTACCAAGATCTTGTTAACCCCCTTCAAATTTAATGTCTCAATGATGCAAATTGGCATAACGTTTTTATCGATCTTCAGCCGTCTTCATCTTAAGCCTTATCAACTTTACTTGTTCCACCTTCTCTAAGATCATCTATGGGCCCAACACACTACTTTCGAGCTATCATCCCAACACATCGGGCTTCTACACTTTCTCCCATATAATCCCTCAAACGGCGCCATCCTGATACTTGCATGGAAGCTATTTTTGTAAGAGAATTCTACCAAATCAAGCCGGTCTTTCCATGAACCACCGAACTCCCTCACGCAAGCTCGTATCATGTCTTCCAAGGTTTGAATAGTCCTCTCCTTTTGCTCATCGGTTGCCGGATGAAAAGTTGTGCTCATCTTCAATTGAGACATTAAAGAATCTTGCAACTCTTGCCAAAACCTTGAGATGAACCCCGCATCACGATCTGATACAATTTCCTTTGGCACCTCGTGAAGGATTAACACGTGCCTCCGATACGTTTTTTCCAACTTGATCTTATCCCACGTATCTTTCACCGCGCTAAAGCGAGAGGACTTGGTCAAACGATCCACTATAACCTATATCATGTTGTTCCCGTTTTGAGTCCTAGAAAATCCCGTTATAAATAAAGTCCATTGAGATGGACTCTCACTTCCATTCTGGTAGCTCCAAAAGTTACACATTCCCTTAAGGTCTTCTATGTTCACCTTGGACATTGTGACAAGTCAAGCAACGAGCAAGGAACTCCGCGATCCTCTTCTTCATTCCCGGCCACCAAAAGGTCTTCTTGAGGTCCTTGTAAAGCATGTCTCCTCCCGGATGGATAGAATACGGAGTACAACTAGCCTCGGTCAAAATATTGCTTTTGAGCTTTTCATCGACCGGAACACACCATCTTCCATCGAATGGAACACTCATATCGGTATGAGTCATGAACCTCGATGCTTCCCTTTTCTCAACACTCTCGTTCCATCCCAAAATTCTTATATCCACAAGTTATCTCTCCCGAATTTCTTCATATAGTCTCGGTTTAACCGTCAAGGCACTCATGATATCACCTTTCCGGATCATGAATATTTCCATGTTTCCGACTTTTTCCCATCATCGACATATCGTTACACAAAAAAAAGGGTGAAAAACTTTCTACTCAATGCATCTTCCACCACGTTTGCTTTACCTTCATGATACACAATTTCTATGTCGTAATTGTCAGTTAGTTAAATCCATCTCCTTTGCCTCATGTTGAGCTCCTTTTGGGCGTAAATGTATTTCAAGCTCTTGTGTATTTCAAGCTATTGTGATTGGTGAATACCTTAAAATTTGGTATATATAGGCATCGCCTCAAAATCTTCAAAGCGAACACCGCCGCACCTAACTCAAGGTCATGAGTCGGGTAATTCTCTTCATATTGCTTCAATTTTATTGACGCGTAGGCAATCACCTTCCCTTATTGTTGCAACACACATTCCAACCCAAACTTGGACACATTGGTGTAGGCCTCAAAATCTTTACTCTCATTAGGCAAAGCTAGGACCGAAGTTGGGTCAAACACTCCTTTAGGGTTTGGAATGCTAACTCACAACTCTCGTCCCAAATAAATTTGTTTTCCTTCTTCATCAACACCGTCAAGCTATCTCTGAGAAATATTTCACAAATCTTCGGCAGTAGCCGATTAATCCTAAAAAGTTATGGATCTCAACAACATTCTTCTACCCACTTGGACACTGCTTCGATCTTGCTCTGATCAACCGACACTCCAACTTTCGATATCACATGGCCTAGGAACGTCACCTTCTCAAGTCAAAACACACACTTAGATAACTTTGCATACAATTGATTATCCCTCAACGTTTGCAATACAATCCTCAAGTGTTCTTCATGTTCCTCTCGAGTCTTTGAATTAGGGATGGCAACGGGTCGGGTTTGGGTCGGGTCCAACTAGACCCAGACTTGGACCAGTAAGTTTTGCCTTGGACCCGTACCCGTCCCGGACCCTCAATGGTACACAACCCATACCCGACCCCAATGGGTATGGGTCGGGTCCGGGTCTACCCGCAAGTCTGCCTTTATATCTTCACAACCACCCAAACTAGACTCATGAAACCAACCACCACCGTCGATTCTACGTCGGAAACGCTAAGAACATTAATTTGTAGGGATGAGAATGCCGTTTGATTACAAAAGGGCCGACAAACCCATTACTGAAATCTATTTTAACAAATATCAATGGCTTTCTTGTAAATCTGGGATAAATAATCCGTTTTTTTCAAGTTTTGGTGAGATATGGAGAATACATATGGGAGAAGGAAAGTTTACATGGAGTAAAAGAGAGTAAGACATGTGTGAGGAGGCCTAATTATGGATCGAGACATTAGACAAGGAAGAGGAATAGATGATTATGGTGATAGAAACAACCAAACATGTGGGGAGTTTGAGGACGAGTACTTGATAGTAGAATGAAGAACATCTTGAATTGCTTTATTTGCCGCTTGCTTTTTTATGGAAGGAAGAGCCGGCTCACTGTTTCAAAAAAGAGTTAGTTATAGTGACGTAGGTCTGCTTTTGGCCGGAAATTAAGATCCTTTTTCTTTTAAGTATGCTTTGCTCTATCTAAGGCTAGGAATCTCCCAGGTAGTCTTCCTCTATCTTTGCACAAGGCAAACCCGATTACGAAATCAATCACGACAATTGCGATAGTACAGTGAAGATGTAGACATGTAGGCTATGATTTAGGTTTTTGTTTTAAATGTTGTTTTTTTTATAATAAAGGGTCTACGAGTCGGGTCCGGGTCTTGTATCTCAGACCCATATCCGGACCCGAATTATTTTTGGAAGACCCATACCCGACCCATGTCCATTGGGTCTGAAAAAGTGAAACCCAAACTCGCCCCATTAGGGTCCGACACAATGGGTCTCGGTCTGGTCTGAGACCCACTGCCATCCCTACTTTGAATACACCAAAGTATCATGGATGAACACAACCACAAATTTGTCTAACCATGGACTAAATACACGGTTCTTTAAGTCCATAAACACCGCCAATGCATTCGTCAAACCAAAGGGCATGACAACAAATGTGTATTGTCTATATGTAATACCGCTAATCCTCTAGCTAGCTCATCTGACTCGTCCCACTCGCCCAACCACAACAAAGCTACGTCATGCTTATCGCAAACCTGTATGACTCAATGCTCACCAGAAATTACCAAGATGATCACTACAGAAGTTTAGAAATAAGAATAAGAAGCACACATGGTCAACCAAAGGTTTAGTAGAGTAATATATTACAACAATAACCAACAATACTCTGAACGCCTGACACCCTCCTCGACCCGCAAGTAGACATCTCAACATATTTATATACTTCGTACGCCTAACGACCTCCTCAATTTGCATATCAACGTCTCAATATATATCACTATTCGCATCTTATATCAAGATCATACCAATGTCTATAACAAACATAATCATAATAAGTCTCATCAAATCACAACCATCTCAACCATCACGGATACAATTCCAACACATAAATCATCGTAGTATAGAAACACATAGATTGAGTAGGATAGATACCTACCTTTTCGCAATTCCTTCCAAGTACACGCCTAGCACAAGCAACTCAAACAGTTCCTCTACGAAACCGTTGCCTACAAACATTTAATAATTCCAATCACTAACTAATACATAAGATATAGCAATTGGTACTACCTTTTATCAATTCTAAGACTAGTTTCAATAATTTAAGCATTAGACGAGATAGGTAAATTATTACTAGGTCGATAATAAAGGAATTATGATGCATATTAGGTCTTACCACTTTATATTTGAATGAATGATGCATACCTTCTAGATCCCCAATTCATTTGCTTTAACCTTCTCAATTAGGTTTTAGGTTTTGTATTTTTGATTGTATCGATAATGGAGGAAAAAAATATTTAATGGTTGATTAGGGATAGGTTTATAGGATTAGTGAAGTCTAGTCAGGTTTAGGAGTAAAAAAAAAAATATTATAAGTCAATAATTAAATTTGTGTACATAAAAATCGTCGCAAACTGACAACCGACCCCGTCTTGCCCGAGACAGGATCTGTCTCAACCAAGACGACTCTTTTCTTGACCGAGACTGGTAGACATACAAAGTAAAAGTCGATCGAAAACCCCAATGCGACATATGAGTCACACCAACCCAACCAGGTCGATCAACAGATATATTGTGTCGATCAACACTAACACCAAAAGTCGATCGACATAGGGTCCATAGACTCAACCAACTACACTTCCCCCTCCTTGTCCCTCCTTGTCGATTGACATCCCATGATGGTTGATCGACAACCTATAATGGTCAATAGACACTCCCACTAGACACACAACCTAGACTCCAACCCAACGTACATGTCCCGACCGAGACCACACATGTCTTGACTGAGACACCACCTTGTCTCGACCGAGACGACCCATATGCCAATGCTCAAGCTAACCAATCCACCTTTAATCAAACATTCTACCAAAATGTACTATGAAACTGACGGTTATTACACCATACCTCGTTCAGAAAGCGGTCTTCGGAATATCCTTATCCTTGATATTTAATTGGTGATATCTGGATCTCAAGTAGATTTTAGAGAACACTCTGGCTTCATTAAATTGGTCAAATAGATCTTCAATCCTTGGTAAGGGATACGTTTTCTTCATCGTGACACGATTTAACTCGCGGTAATCAATGTATTAGCCCATACTCCCGTCCTTCTTCTTTACAAAGCAAGAGAACCAGTGTGCCCCAAGCTGACACACTCGGTCTCGCGTATCGCTTGTCTAGAAGCTCCACCAAATCACCAATTGTTTCTTCAACTCCTCCAATTCTTTAGGCCCCGTCCGGTAGAGCACCTTAGAAATAAGGCTCGTTCTCCGTTTTAATTGAACTTCAAAATCGACATCCCTCTTCGGTGGCAGCCTAAAATTTCTTCCGAAAAACATCTTTGTACTCCCCTACCACCAGTATCTCCAAAATTGCCTTAGGGTCCCTCACATGGCATAAGATCAAGTGATATCACTTCCTCAACAAATATTTAAGGGTGATCGCCGTTATAAGTTTTATCTTAGGTTGTAACACAAACTCTCGGTATGACACCCTAATTCCTTTAGGTCCTCTCAACAATACCTTCTTTTGACAATAATATAGAGTAGCCTTATATCTCGTCAACCAATCTATCACCACAATTACTTCAAAATCGTGTAATGGGAATTCTAACAAGCTTTGTTATGTCGAAACCTAAATATTAATTCAGCAACACTTCCAAATACTACTTCTTCCCGTCGTATCTGTCTTCAGTAAGATCTAGTCACATGGTTTAACTTCTCAGTGAGTGAAAGATTTGTCCCCGGGTCTACGTTGAAAGCTTCTATAGTTGAACTCGTTCGAGAAGGCTTGGCGGTCTTAAGAATGGTTCGGGTAGGAGGTTCTTTTAAGAATAAAGAAGACAAATAGAGTCTAATTCATGATCAATAAGGAAGTCACCACATGATATAGTGTCATTTCACCCTATTTTTCCGCCTTCATCTATCCCATTTTGATTGCCTAGGATGCTCCCTATGAGCGATTATTCGTGTTTTATCTTCCTCTAGCACTTTTCTAGCTTTTATCTAGGTGTGTAGGTGAATCATCACTTGAGGCAGTTTCTACCTCGTTTTGTGTGACCAAGAGGATAATAAGCTACATAGAAGGCCCATAACATACCCTAGACGATCCCACCTACCTTGGAGGCCCTACTTGGCGTGCCAAAGACATCCCGAGTCAAGGCAAGCCAAATCGAGAAGAGTGAAGAAGACTCACTAGTATCTCCCACTTTGTTCATAGTTTCACTAGCGTGATGATGAAGTCACTAGAGTGAGCAAAAGAGAAGAAGAGGCGAGATACAGCAGCCGCGGCCGTGATACACTTGTCACGGTCGTGACAGGAGTCATAGGCTAGAAGTCACGGTCGTAACACCCATGTCACGGTCGTGATAAAGGTCGTGTTCCAGCCATCACAGGCGTGACTTACCTACACGCTCGTGACTCCTCCAGAGGCCCGTTACTTTCTAAAGCCCGTCTATGGTCTTTTGTAAACCTATATATACCCCCTCTTATGTAATTAGAGGGGACAAAACCCTAAATTTAGATTAGAGATATTAGATTGGGTTAGTCCTTTAATTAGTTTAATCCGTTTTCAAATTCCTCCTTAGTTAGTTATAGATCTAGTCTTATAATCAGATTTTCTTGAGTTTAGTTTGAAGATTGATGACAAAGTCTTCTCCTTAATTCAATATTTCCTTTTTATTTATGTTAATCTTATTTTCTAATTAGTTGGTAACTTTCATAATCTCTTTCATTCACTTGTTATTCGTTGTATTATCTCACTACTTGTTTGTTTTGTTTTATTATGCCTTGTCTTAATTTCTTATCGTATTCTTTCATATTTCTCATGTTAATTAGCGAGTAATGACTTTTCTAGGGTTAGTGGGGGATTATGGGTATGATTAAGGGGTAGTCTATGCTTGTATAGACTTATTGTTGATTATTGGTCTTATTTCCAACTCTTGCATTCTACATGTTCGATGAAATGCCTGTTTGACAGCTTGCTTGTTTCTTCACTTGTTATGCATGCTTATAAGATCGAAAGCCTTAAGCTATGCTAGAACTTGTTTGTTTGTTGGTAGACGGACCTAGTATACGCGAGAGCTAGCTAATGTCGTCCTATGGTGGGGTTGTTAGATCGAGAGACTCGACCCGCTTTCCAAATAGGACCCCAATCAACTTAGACTCGACTAAGAGATCCCCTAGTCACCCATATGAACCCAATTGACCCTAGTCCCCTTTATATGATATTTATTCATCTTAAATTAGTTATATTTCCAATTCTTGCATTTCTTTCATGTTTTAGTTTAGTCATAACCCAATTTTATATATCGTGACACTTATAAAGCATAACTAGCTTAGACTTTGCATATCGAATACCCACCGTCCCTGTGGACCGATCTTGATTTGCCACCCTGCCAAGTCTTATTATAAGTATTGTTTGACACTCAAAATGACGCGTGTCCATCAGCGGATTTACAGGGGTGATGGCGGTGAACCCTCACCCCCATTAGTTTTTAAAAAAAAAATTAAGATGGTTGAAGCATTAGCGATGCCGCAATTGGTATTTGTAGCGTTCTTACTGTTGCCGAACAAGGAGCCATTCTTGGGGCCCTTCATAAGAACTCGTTATTCTCCTCTGCAACAAAAAAATTAAGGGGTAGAAGGAGAGAGAGGCGTGTGAGGGGGAAGCTTGAAAAAACAAAAGGAGAATTGGAGACTGTAGTGCATCATCCTGGAAAGTGAGATATTGGTTATAATTGTGGGCCCAACTTTTTCCATCCTCATTATTTTAATGAAAATGGATGTGCTTTTATTGGTTTTCATTTTTCTATTTTATTAATAGTACATATTTAATTTTTGTTAGTAAATTTAATAGGTACTTACTACTTAGCTAGTCGATTGTGGGACTAATTTAAGAATGGGTGAGAACGTTCACCATTATAGATGTTCTTTCTTAAAAGTTGAGCCCGTTCTAATGTGAGATGGCGATGATATGTCTAAGAGCAAATGACTTTTCGTTCAACCACTATTGTTGTTCTATCGGTTCCTGCAGACGAGCGGGTTCATTTTGAAGAAAGAATTGCACTCGTTCATTAATTATTATCAATGGAAGGGTAATTTCCATACAAATAAATTGTCTTATAATGTGAGACTGTCTCACACCATAATTACTTATATACTAAAACCCATTGTATGTGTAAAAGGGATCAATTCTTGTGTCCTTCGAGAGTACGGTACTCCATACACCAAAGTTATTATAATATTCCGGTTTATTCATCTCTTTTAAGTTTAAGGAGGATCATACTAAGGAGGACATAAGAATTTTTCGTGTAGAAGGTATGAAAAGTCGGAATTTTTAAGTTCCATATATATGTTATGTTGAGTGATTGGGTACTTGTTTATGTATACTCCGAATTATTTCGCAGTAAGTCACTAAAATGGTCTTACCAATGTGGCATAAATTTTATTGAACACCCCGTCACCCCCGTTGCAAAAATCCTGGATTCGCCACTGCCTGTCGGTGAAGTGTGGCTAGAGGGAAAAGGGGAGACAAAAGGCATTGAATTGACAAAGAGATTAGAAGATGACAATACAGAACGAGAAAGATGGTGGTGACGAGGTGATGAGATGGCGCGTTGATTAAGGTGATGGTGATGATATTGGTGGTAAAGAAAAAGGACAATGATAAATGGTCGTGGTGAATGAGGCCATGTAAGTTAGGGTTAATGTTCTACAACAAGGAGGGAATGGAAGAGGTGACACAGAACGTGGTTAAGGGTAAGGAGCAAATAAGCCGCATTTTCGTTAAGATTAGCTTTAGATGAATTATAAGAAACAAGTAAACGTATTTGGGTTAATTAATTCGTGCATATGAAAGCCCAAATGCAAAACTAGTATCGCCATTATCATAGAACCAAAATGTTGAACTTTAACATATAATGATTTTGAAGTATAATTTACTGAAATATCTTGCGATTACTCGAACATGTACCAAATTGATTAAACGGTCAAAGCCTAAAAATAATAAATAAGGAATATAGATATTAGGGTTATTTGACGGGAATAATTTAAATTAGGCCTATATACTCTTCCCATTTATTCCCAACTAATGTTTAACTCAGAATACTCCTAACTATTGTATCATTTAACTTTTACTCAACTCATTCCATAAATGGCCTAATACAAACGGTTTCCCAACAAGTCATTATGGGAGTCTACTTCTTTATTATTTTTTCTGGTTCTTTCTTCTTTCTTTCTTTATTTCTTCATCATTCTTCTTTCTTTATTTTCTTTTTTCATTCTCTTTATCTTCCCTCCTAACAGCCAATCACCCTCACCCTCACTGCCAGAAACACCTACCTTCTCTTCATTACCAAAGGTTTTCTAACAATGTCATTATACTGGGTGAGCTTGAAACAACATCGTCGTCGTACACTGGCTTGTCAAACACCGACATAGACGCAAATTTGCAATCAAAATCAACATTCTTATTATTACCGCTCGTTGCCTTGGAATTAGGGAAAGCATCATCGAAATCATTTGAATTAGGCTAATCGGTCTTCTGATTAAGGCAAAATAATGAGTCTTGGCCGGGGAAAAAGAAGACGACGACGTCGTTTTGGAGGATTTAGTTGGTGCCGCCATGGGTGCGGATTTCCTAGAAGGTTTTAATTCATAACCTTGTGATAATAATCTTTCGAAATAGTTCATTGTTTTCATAAGAAGGTCTAAGGAATTGATGATGATGATGATGATGATGGTAAAAATTTTAATTTAAATAATTTCGGGCAAAATGTAAGGGATTTAATTAAAGTTAGATCTGATAAATTTTGCAAAAGGTTGGGGATGAAATTTGGAAAATTATAAGATATAGAATAGTAGAATGATAGTTAATGGAATGAATATCAAGTATGAACATGAATAGATTTTTATGATTGAATTTGTTAATTACAGGTAATTCAATGATGATACTAGCAGATCTGTCTATATAGGTTGGTGATGCTTCAAAAATATAGAAACAATCATTTTTAAACTTCTTACTTACAATATTTCATCTTTGTCTGATTTATGTGGTTAATATGGTTGATAAACTCCATATATTTTATCAACTTTCATTGTTTACAATCATGTGCACTTTAACTTTATTAATCTTGTGCCCAATAACATATGAATAATTAAAATTTATGGAGGGAGTACTAAGATTATCTAAATGGTATCTTTTATATTGCCAGAAATTATTAGGAAGAAAAAAAATATTTGGCTCCAACCATGAAAATGAGTCATCATAAGTCGAGCAAGAGAACATGCAACGACATTCCGATGAGGAAAACGCGCAGCTAAATTGGGGCCTTCATGTGCAATTTTCTATCATTTCCTCATTTTAATTTAGTCTATGCGCAATACTTTTTGGAAAATGGGAGCAAACAACACATTGGACTATTTATATGTATACTAGGTATTTAATTAGTTTCAATCACAAATTCTACTTTCATAATAACTAAAATGTATTTTTTTTTTAAAATAATACACCAAAATTCCTACTTTTTGTGATATAACACACTTATCTATCTATCTATCTATCTATCTATCTATTTAAACGAACATATAAATATAAATCACAAAGAATATTTTTCCCGCTCATCTAGACCATCTCCATCAACATTGTTTTCTCCACAAAAGACAATAAAAAATCAAGCTTACAAAGTAATAATAAAAAAAGAGAGAGAAAAAATCACAACACTTAATCATCCTACAACCCAATGCCATGATCTTTTTTGGTTGTTCTCTTAACCACATGATCTACTTTTGTTTGACAAGTAAATACTAGTATAATACATAAAATAATGACAAAAAGAAGGTTGTCAATAGAGTGAGAAATCGGTTTGAGTGTTGTGATTGAAAAAAGTAAGAAATACTACTTTTATATAGATGACACTGGTGTTATCAATGTGAATTGTCTTACTCTGAATCTTTTGACACTATTTCTTGGAACTTGATGGACTAGACCCAATTAAAAGGCACACTGGAAAATAATAAAATGCCAAGTACACTAAATGCACCAAGTGTCAACGACCCACTAGAAATTAAGAAAATGTCTAGTAGAGTACAGTCAGCACACTAAGTGTCAAATTATTTGGTCCTGACAATCGAAAGTCAAAATTTCTTCCAATAGTAGAGCATAACCATTGCGGAGTAAAGTAAATCTCTCTTAAGAGAGATACATACATCTTACCTAAGGATGCCAACTGGTCGGGTCTGGGTCAGGTCTTGTAAGAGCAGGAAGCGGACCCGAAACCGTATCACATATCTTAGACCCATATCCAAGCCATACCCAGTAGGGTCTAAAATTAAATGACCCATACGAACCATACCCAACGGGTTCGGGTATGGGTCAGGTGTACCCGCGGGTCTAGGGTTACCGTGTACATTTGCTAGAAAAAATGCAATCTTTTTGCATACACATAGTCAATTCGCCAGTATTCCACTCAAACAAAAATTGGAAACTTTTGGCAGTAGTTATTAGCTAACTAGCTAGCCATTCATCAATGGCGGATCTCCATTGTCAGGCACAGGGGCCAAGCCCCTCCTAAAGTTCTTACTTAATACAAAGGATATAGTGGGATACTAATTGTTTAATAAAAAAGTACTATGTGAGTTTCCTACTGGCCCCCCTAAAAATCTGCACACGCAAATCTGCAAATTGGAAGGTTGAAAGTCTCAAAGCCCTTTCCAAAAATTAATTAAATAACTCTCATACCTTTCCTTATCCCAATTTTACGTAGAAGTACTACACCTAGGAGTCTACAACTCCCTGTTTCCTTTAATGATTATACAATTAACTTGTATTCTTTTGAAAGTAGACCACTAGCAACAGATTCATAGCATTTACCCAATGATTTCCCATGATTAATTAAAAAAAAGACTATTTATCACATATAACAAAAATTATAGCGTAAGGCAGATTCACATTGTAAGACGATTTTATTGTGTACAAGAATACTCATATTTAGCAATAAATGAATAGTTATTTTACAAGAATGGACCGTCTCACGGTATGAGACCGCCTTATTCTATAATGTGTGTACATATAAATAGCCACAACTCACAAGGCTTAGATTGTGATACCAACAAAGAAACAAAGTACTCCTACATCCCTCCTTTATTTTATCTGAATTGGCTCTACTCGTAAGATTTATTGGTCTTTATTTCTCTCAAATACTCCCAAGTTCTGGTATTTTATCAGCATTTAATCTGAAAATATCAGAATTCATTCCATTGTATTTTAATTTTGATGAATTTGTCACATAATTCTTTTTAACAAGTCGGAATAGGTATAATTCTCTTCGGCCCCCTCATGAAACCACTCAAGATCCGCCACTGCATTCATTTAACTCTATTGATTGCATATTGTCACTAAGAGCTCTAAGACATTAACTACTAGAATGAAATTATAAGGTCTTACAAAAACATTACAAGGAGGAGCAAAAGGGGTTAATAAGGAATAAGAGACCCCCATAAGAAAAGTGGTGGATTTAGGAACCGAGAATGGAGGAAGAGGAAGGATCACATAGAAAAACGATAGAAAATGTGAGAGTAGATGATAAGTAATGGTTTTTTGTTAGATTTGGTTTTGGAGGTGATAGAACAGAGGTTGATGAAGGTGATTTATTTAGGGTTATAAGTTAGAACTTAGAACAGTCAAAGGAACTAAAGAATTGGGAATGAAGGCTGGAAGGAATCCAGTCTTTTGTTAGGGTACTTTATTTTATTTTTCAATTATACAGATCTATGGGTCAGGTATGGATCCCATAAATTAGACCCATACCCAGACCCAAAATATTTATCTAAGACCCATACCCGACCGGGTCTCAAAAATTCAGACTCAGATCCGACCCGTAGGGTCTGGGTTGGGTCTTCGACCCACGACCATCCCTCGTCTTACTGATGCGGGTGCATTGCTCGATAGTGAAAATAAGGCACTTATCAGTCGAAATGTAGCTCAACTAGTAGAAGGCTTCAAGTTTTGATCAACCTATGTGACGATATTAAATTGGGATGGCAATGAAGGTGGAGCAACTAAGGACACAGTTTTCTAGAGTGTGTAGTAACACGAGTTCCAGGCTGTGTTTAAGATTAGCTCAATTAATTTATTAATTTTTATTTGTTTTCGAATAAGTTTAGGAATACTCTATTATTTCCTAATCCTAGCATCAATAAAATTCTACAAATCGGATAGTTTATTAGTTAAATAAGTTTCCTAATTAGCTTAGGAAAGGAATAGGAATTAGCTTGTTGTCCAAGCAAACGTAGGAGTCGATTGAGTATAAATGAGGCCTGGATGTAACCTTATTTAGCAGTTTATAAAAGTTAATAAAAGTTTGCAGAATTGTAAGCCAACTCGTTGATCTTGCGAGATAAACCACCGTCAGCCTTGCGAGGTTGTCTTCAATTGAATTCGAGTGACTTCCTTGCGAGGATTATAGAGAGTTTTCACGATACTATCCCTTATTTTTGTTTCTGTTTACACAAAATAAAAACATCAATACAATCGATTTCCGCTGCAACTTAAGACTTTAAATCCACGATTCTAATTTGACTAATTCTACATCAAATTGGTATCAGAGCTTCGGCTCTTGATTTTTTTCTCAACAAATATGTCTTGGGAAGACTATCGTCATGGGAGACAAGCCAGAAACTAGCTGTGATTCCGATCAGCCATAGAAAGGCAAGATGGATGCTATGCGTAGGAAGATTGGCCAGATCTCATACGTCGTGAAAATTATATCCACGACTTTGGCTAAGAGACAAAAGAAGAAGTTGAACGAGAGTGACTCGGACAGCCAAGCTGCATATAAGGAGGAAGAACAGTCCAACGGCAAAATCAAAACCAAGAACAACGATGATCGAGGCCTTAAACTATACCCGAGTTTAATGGGGATCTAGATGCTAAAAAAATCATGGATTGGATTCGTCAAGCAAAGAGGATTTTTGAATGCAAAGACTATGATGAACACAAAAAATTTAAGGTTGCTACATTAAAATTAACCAATAATGCATCTTTGTGGTACGAGAATCTGAAAAAACAACGAAGGAAGGATTGAAAATCAAAGATCGAAACTTGGGAAACGTTCAAGAAGCATC
The DNA here is from genome assembly GCA_022085475.1 of Heliosperma pusillum. Taxonomy (NCBI): domain Eukaryota; kingdom Viridiplantae; phylum Streptophyta; class Magnoliopsida; order Caryophyllales; family Caryophyllaceae; genus Heliosperma; species Heliosperma pusillum. The sequence goes on along the minus strand of JAIUZE010010144.1, from coordinate 26,174 downwards.
TTATGAAGAAGTTTCTTCCTAGGGAGTAAGAGCAAGATAATTATCTAAAGTTAGCATCCTTTGTGACAAATCTGACAACCCTCGCGAATGCAGAAAATAAATCAAGCATGTCATGTAAAGTAATAGCGAAAATATGGGATTTTTAAAACTTTTACATGAAATAACAGTACGAGGAATTGTCATAACAAACCAATCATAGAAAAGTAGATACAAAGGGGTGACATAGTATCTCAAAACATCAGTGAGTCTAGAAAAACTACAGTCCAAGCGCAAAGGTAAATGTCGAAAGTCAACACCCGCTAGCTCACACGGTCTCCACCCCAAAAATGCACCAACTTGTACCTATTCATTTATTAAACATTAATGCCACAGTCAGTGGGGTGTAACTCGGGTTCTCACATCCATATCACATTAAAACAAACATAAATGAAGCATATAAACATACATCATCATGCATATATAGATATCATGCTGAATACAAAGATAACATTACATATTACCGATATAAATAAACAAGTATAAAAAATATCATCATCATATAACCAAGACTTAGGGAAGACACGCCTTGGCAACTATATAACTACTAGTGACTTGCACCTCGCCCTTAGTAATCATATAATTGAGAAGGTTAGAGACGGAACAACCATCCAATACAAAGCATTCGATAATCCATTCATAAGCAATCATCACAATGTCATAATCATCCAACATATGAGGCAAACACGCTCTCACGGTAAGTGACACACACTAGCATGGGTACTTTGCAAGCAAGACAAACAAGTCCACGAGATAAATGCTTCACTGAACCGTAGACGATACACATTATCGTATACTCAAAACTCTAATCCTTCTGGTAGGATGACAAGAAAGAAGTCCTAGTTTAAACCTGGCCAGACTCTCGGGATAAACCCTCCCAATTCTGCATGCGATAAACCCTCGCATCCAAGATTCAATCATTCGGCCAAACCCGCTCGAGCGACGAGTACCTAAAATTCGACTAAACCTGCACGAAAGAGGCGGAAAGAGCATAAGTACCATCTTCTGTGTGGTAATCTTCCGGCTAAACCACACGGAAGATAGGGTAAAGATTAAACAAGCAAGTACGCTACATGCAATGACAACACCTCGCAAGAATACAACATTTGACGGCCGGGTCGATCAACGCTAAGCGTTCGCCTCCTAACAACGTCTTCATATTCCCACTAACATACAATGGAATGTACCTCTATCGCTCCGACATAAAGTATAACGAGTATAAGGGTACAAATGTGGAGTGAGAGTTCAATATTATTCAACAACTAAGACTCAACCAACTACTCAAGACATACAGGACTTAAATGAGTTAAACATCCAAACCCGTCACTAAACATGTAAATATGGCATGTGAGATACGATATAATTCATACATGAATATTCTATTTCATTTCATAAGATTATAGCGTAAACAAACAATAAGAACTGTCACACGTGAAAGTATATGAAAAAGAAGAAGAAAAGAGCTACATGATCCCCAGCGAGTCGGGTGACCGGCGGCCGGCCCACAACCCAAAACTTCAAGAAAGATATAGCGGGTTCCCAGCCGGTCGGCTAACCGGCGGTCGGTCTGCCGGCTGGGCACCAACAAGACTTCAAGAAATTTACAAGACAAATGGGCCTCCAGCCGGTCCGCCAGCCGGAACACTACCTCTATTCGGGGTTTCACACAATACACACGTACGAGAGGGTTCCCAGCCGGCCGGCCGGCAGCCGGTCCACCGGATGGTACCCACAACACTTCCAAATTTCACCAAACGATAGAGGAGGTTCCCAACCAGATATGGTGATCGGTGGCCGGTCTGCCGTCTGAGACTCACTGTAGCACGATTTCTACAATTTGTACAAGTTAAGGCATACAAACTCAAACCCATTTGTGATTATCAACACAAATCCAACATTAAACATCATTGTAATCATCATGTGGGTATCAAAACATCCAACACAAATATTAAGGGACTAATTAAACCAATATTAGCAACTTTAACACATATTTACATGATAAGAAGGAAAATTAGCATACACACTACCAACTTCCACCATTTTAAGACAAGTGAAACACAACTCAATAATTCAACATGTAATAACACAAAATCATGATAACAATCAACTAAGAACTTGTCTTTACCATTAATTTACTACCCTAGAACACATAAGAAATACATAAAATATGATACTGAGTAACCTGTCTACATTACCTCTTGTTCTTCACTCTTCAGCTCCTCCTCTATCAAGAAGTATTCCTTGTCGGGATCCTCTAAGTCTCCACATACCAATTCATACGATACAAAAGATGATAAATTCTCATCCTTAAGAAAACTAGACGAATTAAAACCATAAGGAAGACAACACATTTCTTACCTAGAAAGATAGAGAAGAACAAAATGTGAATAATGAACTAAAAACTAGCTAAATTGGTAGAGGAATGAAGGAGATAATGAAGTTTGAAGTTTGAAAAGGAATTGGGTTTCATTGGTGTTTAGGGTTTATGAAAAAGATGAAGGATGGTGAGTGCTGTTGCTGAATAATGAAGAGGGAAAGAGGAGTTTTAGTGGGTTTGATTTGGTAGTATGAAAAATAGAAGGCCCAATACTCAACTTAGGACATTACCCACTTCGATTTCCGAATAGAGTCCGATTACAGACTTATAACGGATTGAAATGTGACGGTTTATACCCAATAACTTAAAATCATATTTAAGTATAAATTAAAGCTAACTAAAATAATATTAAAAAAAATTAAATAATAATAGAATCTAATCGCTAATTTCGCGAGAAAGCTCGAGTGTGGCTAAATATGTAAAAGAATTCGAGAAGTTGAGCATAGTTTGTGACCTGGAAGAGAAATAGGAGTTGAGGACAACACGGTTCATCCAAGGCCTCAATCTAACTCTTCAACAACGTGTAGAAATCCGGAATTTTGACGAATTTGACGATATTAGTAGGTTGGCTCTTAAGTTTGAAAATAAAAACAAAGGCAAGAAACCCTATGCTGGTGATTATTCAAGGAATTCAAGCACTTACTCGAAACTAGCAACTATCACGTCAAAAGATACGCGAAAAGAGGATTTAATGGACAAGGGTAAGGGAACTGTGGTTGAAACAATGGGTGCAAGATTGAGGAGATGTTTCAAGTGCCAAGGATATGGGAAAATTGCCAATGAATGTCCACAAAAGTGAGCTTTGACGATTCAAGAATTGGCTGACTTGATTCCGAACTTTATTCTTCCAGAGCCTGAATCCAAATCTGTTTTGCAAGAAGAGGAAGGTAGGGATGAAGAGATACATGTTGTTGAAACCTATAACGACGAGGAGAAGGAGGTGTTTGTGATTCGAAACCTCCACACCAAGGTTGGTCACGGTGAAGAGGAACAAAGGAGCGTTTATTTCACTCTCGTTGTAAGGTAAATAATCAGATTTGCACTCTTATTGTCCATATTGGAGATCACCTTAACCATATAAATTGCATTGGCTTGATGAGAATAATGGAATTTTAGTTAAGAAGTAGGCCCTAGTATCGTTGAAGTTTGGACTCTATGAGGATGAAGTATTATGTGGTGTGATCTCAATGAATGTTTGTCACATATTGTTGGGAAGGCAATGGCAGTATGATCGAAGGGTGGAGCATGATGGTACGAGTAACGTTTATATTATGTCTAAAGGAAAACCTAAGTACCATCTTAAACCCTTCCAAAGTAACGAAATAAACTCACTACTAAAGAGAGCATGTTTTTAAAAACTAGTGAGGACGAGGGGTTCGTAGCTCAAGGTGAACTAGCATACCTACTGCTTGTGCGTGAGTTGGGTCGTGAGGACAGATGAGCTGGTTCGAGACTTGTTAGACGAGTTTGCAGATGTGTTTACCGATGAAGTGCGGAATGGACTACCACCAAAGCGAGGAATTGAGCACCAAATTGACTTAATTCCAAGAACGACTTTACCTAATAAACCGGCTTATAGATGTAATCCTGAGGAGTCTAAAGAGTTGCAAAGACATGTGAAAGAGTTGATATATCGAGGGTATGTGAAAGAGAGCTTGAGTCCGTGTGATGTACCAGCACTATAGGTACCAAAGAAGGAGGGAACTTCGTGTATGTGTATCGATATTAGAGCGGTGAATAATATCACTATCAAATACCGTTGTCCTCTACCTAGGCTTGACGATATATTGGATGAACTTTCTGGTTCACGTGTTTTCTCTAAACTAGATTTGAGGAGTGGTTATCATCTGATGAGAATTCTAGAAGGAGATGAATGCAAGACAACATTTAAAACGAAGCAAGGGTTGTACGAGTGGCTCGTGATGTCGTTTAGCTTGTGTAACATGCCTAGTTCGTTCAGGAGGCTTATGATTGAAGTGTTAAGGCCTTTCCTTAACAAGTTTGTTGTTGTCTATCTCGATGACATACATCCTGATTTATAGCAAGAGTGAAGAAGAGCATTAAGTTCATCTTAAAGCTTTGTTCGAAGTGATGAGAAAGCATAAATTATATGGTAAGCTCGAGAAGTGCACTTTTATGGTTGCAAGTGTTGTTTTTCTTGGCTATATTGTAGGTAAAGACGAAGTAAGTATGGACCCATTGATTACAACCTAATGATACTAGAAATCCAATGCTGATTAATACTAATTAATAAAAACTAAAACTTGATAAAGAAAAGATTAGAGTTTCTAATTAATGAAGTAAAACTAAGTAGAGATCTATTTTCTAAGGTTTTGTGCTAATAATGGTTGTATACAAGTCTAAAAAACAAATCTATTTATACTATCATAGAGCCCAGTAGGAGAGAGATAAGGCCAGAGACCAACCCGCCAGCCAATTGGTCGGGCGCATGTCTCTGGACCGGATGTCAGGACGTCTATTAAAGCAATGCGGAAAATTGTCATCAGGTAGGCCGGGCGGTTGACCGGCCGCCGGACCGTGACAAGCGCCAAGACCAACTCGATTTTCTCCTAAAACTTCTTGAAATTCAAGAAAGTGGTAACCCGCAGGGGGCCATTTGAGGACGAGGGGCCGGTCGATGATCGAGGCCGGTCGACTGACTGAGGGACCCTTGCCAGCTCATATTCTCCATTTCTTCAAGGCTTACTTCATTTTCCCCATTTCCGGATATATCTCATCCAAATTCAGTCCTAATACCTAAAAACTTAGTGTATAACAAAAATGGATCGATGCATACACAAAATGGACGAAAAATTGGCATAAAAGACGGTTTTTGATCTAAAATGCAAACGGAAATAAGGGAGAATCGTTACAAAATAATAGCCTATCACCCATCCACGGTCGAAGCTATTCCAGCCTGGCCAGTACCTAAATCGACTACTGAAGTGCGAAGTTTCCATGGTTTAACATCGTTCTATAGACGATTTATTCAAGGGTTTAGTTCGATTATTGATTTAATTATAGAGCTAACCAAGAAGAAAGAGTTCGTTTGGACTCCGAGTGCCCAAAATGCGTTTGATGAAGTGAAAAGAAAATTGTGTTCAGGACCTGTTTTATCGTTGACCGGCTTTGACAAATTATTCGAAGTCAAATGTGTTGCGAGTCGCGTTGGGATTGGTGCCATGTTGATCCAAGAGAAACAGCCAATTGCATACTACAACGAGAAACTTTGAGGTGCGAGATTGAACTATTTGACATATGAGAAAGATTTTAGGCCCTTGTGAGGGCATTGGAGCATTGGATTCACTATTGATGTACAAAACCATTTGTGTTATATTCTGATCATGAAGCTCTTAAACATATTCATGGACAACAAAAGTTTAATCCAAGGCACGCCAAATGGGCTGAATTTTTACAATCGTTTACATTCTCATTGAAGTATAATACGGGAAATTCGAAAGTGGTAGCTGATGCACTTTCCTGTAGGCACTGTTTGTTAATTGAGCTCAATGCCACTGATTTGAGCATATTAAGGAGATTTATAAATCTGATCCATCATTTGCTAAAGAGATAATTGAGCCCACTGGGTCTTATACATTACAAGACAAGTTTTTGTTAAAGGGTAATTGACTTTGCATTCCACAAAGTTTGATTCAGGAGCTGCTGATTCGTGAGGCTCATGAAGGAGCAATAGCTGGCCACTTCGGCTCTAATAAGACTTATGATATTGTAAGTAAGAATTTTTATTGGACACATATGATTAAGGATGTTCAAGAGATCGTAGCTAAGTGTGTGGTATGCCAGAAAGCAAAGAGTTTGTTTGCCAAAGGGTTGTACACACAACTTCTAGCTCCAAAGCAGCCCTGGAGTGAAGTTAACATGGACTTTATAGTTGGTTTGCCAAGGACGCAGAGGGGTAAGGAATCGATATGGTGGTTGTTGATCGTTTTTCGAAGATGGCTCATTTTATCCCTTGTCACAAAACCAATGACGCTACTAACGTTGCTGATTTGTATTGCAAAGAAGTAGTTTGTTTACATGGTATTCCTCTTACCATTTTGTCGGATTGTGACGTGAAGTTTCTTAGCTATTTTAGGAAGACATTGTGGCCTTTAATGGGTACGAAGCTGATGTTAAGTACTTCTCACCATCCACAAATAGATGCTCAGACCGAGGTAAATAATCGTACTATTGGGAGTTTGTTAAGAGGGTTGGTAAGCAAGAGCAGGAAGGATTGGGATGTTAAACTCGCACATGCCGAGTTTGCTTATAATCGAACTCCATCTTTTACTACAGGCTGAGCTCCATTCAAAATAGTCTACGGAATCAATCCACATCTCCCTATTGACATTGTTTCGATTCCAAAAAAAGATATTATGAGTTTCGAAGAAAAAGAAAGGCATGCTACATTATTTAGAACTTCTGAGCAAGTGAGAGCTCAAATTGAGAAGGCAAATGCGAAATACAAATTAAAGAGAAAGCGAACAAGCATAGAACACAACCCGTGTTCAAGGTAGGAGATCTTGTTTGGTTACATTTGAGGAAGGAACGATTTCCATATAAGCGAAGGAACAAGCTAATGTCGAGAACATATGGTCCGTTCAAAGTCCTAGAATGATATCGTTCAAATGCTCATAAATTAGAGTTGTCAAGTGAGTATGGAGGTATGAGCGTGAACTTCAATGTGGGAGATTTGTCATCGTGTCTTGATGACAAAAATTTGAGGTCAAATTCTGAAAAGAGGGAGAGAATAATGCGGGTGCATTGCTCGATAGTGAAAATGAGGTACTTATTAGTCGTAAAGTAGCTCAACTAGTAGAAGGCTTCAAGTTTGGATCAAGCTATGTGACAATGTAAAAATGGAATGGCAATGAAGGTGGAACAGCTAAGGACACGGTTTCCTAGACCGTGTAGTAACACGAGTTCCAAGCCGTGTTTAGGATTAGCTAAATTAATCTATTAATTATTTGTTTTCGAATGAGTTTAGGAATACTATGTTATTTCTTAATCCTTGCATCATTATAATTCTACATATCTGATATTTTATTAGTTAAATAAGTTTCCTAATTAGTTTAGGAAATGAATAGGAATTAGCTTGTTGTCCAAGCAAACGTAGGAGTCGATTTAGTATAAATTAACCTTATTTGGCAGTTTATAAAAGTTAATAAAGGTTTACTGAATTGTATGTCAATTCGTTGATCTTGCAAGATAGACGACCGTCAGCCTTGCGAGGTTATCTTCAAGTGAATTTGAGTGACTTCCATGAGAGGATTAGCGCGATTTTTCATGATACTATCCCTTATTTTCGTTTCTGTTTACACAAAATAACAACAGCAATACAATGGATTTCTGCTGCTACTTAAGACTTTAAATCCACGATTTTAATTTAACTAGTTCTACATCACTTACCATTAAAGTGGGTCAAGTATTATCCCATTCATACATATAAGAGAAATCTATTAATTTTCCCTATCCAGTGCATTTGTTTTATTCTAACTATTTATATCCGTCTGAAATTAAAATTTGTGTACGTAGTATCACTTAAACTATAAACTACTCCCTCCGATCCACACCAATGGTAACATGGTGGAAATGGAGTATTTAAGAAAATGTGGAAAAAGGAGGGGTAAAATGGGAAAAAGTAGGTGGGCCATGTAATTGTAAGTTTAATTGTGGGGTTGATAGGTGGGCCATGTAATGGCATTTTGTGTAAATATCAAATGGGAATAGGATGATATAGTAATGTTGTGGGCCAAATAAGGTATGTTACCATTTGTGAGGATCGTCCGTTTATGGTAAGTGTTACCATTGGTCTGGATCGGATGGAGTATCAATTAGTTGCTTAATCAATGTTGATATATAAGGTATTCAAGTTTTCTTATTCTTCTTTTTTTTTTCTTTTTTTTTTTTAAAAAAAACATCTAGTAATAAACCTTATTAAGTACTTCGTAACTATTACTCTCTATTACAATTAAATTATCCTGATATTATTTTAAATAAATGGACAAATTTTTTATCTTATTATTTTTTTCTTTAGACAATTTAAAATATAATTGAGAGAATATAAATAAAACGGAGAGAGTCATAATTATACTAATTAGTTCACTTTCAATCAACGGGTATACGCTAGGCTTAATTTAGGTTCCTTAATGTTGAAGGCATGAGTATTACATGCACATTTATAAGTTGGCAAATTCTCATTCAGACGAGGATACCCGTCATAAGCTTAAGATGGGTCCAATATGTCTGTGTCAGATGGATAAGATAAAAGCATAATGCACAGGGAAAACCAAAAGATTTGTCATTTTCACCCATAAGGATAGTGGACCTGTTTTAATAATAAGATGGGTACCGTCGTTTTAGAAGACTAGTTGTTATAAGTTATACTGTCAACCAAACATTTGTTTATAATAATTATTAAAATATTCTTGCAAAAACTATGAAAAAAAAAGTAAACAAACGATTGGCAAAAAGAGAAAATTAATCCGCTCAAAAAATTGAACGCTTAATTTCAAACTAACATGCAAACAATCAGTTTTTTTAATAATTATGAATATTGGTCTAGCATTTAATTTTCATATAGGGAATTTTCAACTGTCGAGAACTAAACAGTGACTCTTCTTTTGTAATAAATCTATATCAATCCAATTATTTTTCTCAGTATGGATATCGTATGTGAAATGACCCGGTTATAAAATTCTCTTACAAAAGGATCAAGTAATGCATTGAGATTAAAGCAAACAAAGCATAATATAAGTCATCCACGAGAAAAGTGATGCAGGTCAAGAAGCTGCAATCTAATGAATGAAATAATATGACGAATTGTTTCAAAATTTGTTTTTCCAACTTTAGATATTCAATTAAACATCTTCCGGCACATTATAAACATGATAAGAGACGTGGTTGTTAATTTGTGTGTTATTATGGTGACTTAGGAATTATCGCGTGAAAGGTACGAGACACATGGTAGACATGATATAAGGCATGAGTGTTGTATGTATTTTTGAGTAAAAATGTTTTATAATGATGTTAAAATATGAAAGGATTTTGAGCGCGGTCATTTACGTATATTAGTTCAATTAGGAAGTATTAGTTACCCTATAGTCTTTACGATTTTATGTTGTCTTAATTGCTCTCTACTTTTCCGTTGTACGGTAAAGTGTTTTTATACAGATGATGAATACACGCATACTAATTTTATGTTGTAATTATAAATTTTTATAAGATTATCTACATATTTTTCTATATGTACGCATGTGCAACTTTGCATAATCACAAGCTAGTAGATATTATGTGAAGTATCTTTTTTTTTTACATGCTTAACTATTGAACTTAAGGTAGCAGCCTTAAAGGTATTTACAATTAATGAAGCATACATATTGAGTTGAGTTGGATAATACATTAGAAAATGAAATTGAAATGTTTAAGGTATTCTTTCTATTTGATTTAACCTATTTTCTTATAGGAAATATAGTTTGATTTAATAAAAATAGAGGGAAATAATCTTTGAAGATTTTTGTAGCCGTAATGTTATAAACAGCCTCGGTTGGATGATAACTATCCCAAAATATGCATTGGCTAACATCAGACACTTTTGAAAAGACATTGCAGAACGGCCCAACTTCTAAAAATCCTGTTCCACAGCAACCCCTATCATCAATTTCAAATCCTGTTCAAATAATCAAAGTTCAGATTAATTGTATATAATCTCCAAACTATACATTGATATTCTTCCCGTGCCTGAAAAAACTTCCATCTAGGATATGGTTAATTGGTTCTTTCATCACATAGATACTAACTACCCAACTATAATGTTTATGTTAAAAATATAAAGAAACTATATTCTAGTTACGTGTGACAGGATTGCGTCGAAAAAATATCACGACCCAGTAATTTAAAGTATGCTTTACTTTGGGAATAAAGGATTACGCATCGAATGTATTACCTCATACGATTTTAGTTTTCGAGTTTACATGTATTTGTTTTCTGAACACTTAAAATTTATAAGTTAGATATTAATATTTTGATGGAAAAACTCAAAATTAATTGAATTTATAAGTATAATTTTTGAGCAATCTTGTATTTTTTTTAGCTTAACAGTTGCTCTTGCTTCAGACGGACCATTTTGGTTTGAAGCAATAAGACGGGATTTTGTAACCACTTTATAGTTAGATGTAACCACTATTGAAAACAAATTGATATAATTTGTGGTTACATTTTATCAAAAAGTGGCATCATAATCCCGTCTTATTTTTCATATGGAAATGGTCTGTCTGAATAAAGAATTTGTGTTAGCTTAATGTTTAAGTGAAACAAGCTCAAAAACTTTATAGTAAAAACTCATATTCTTTAAAATACAACTCAAAACGTTTATTATAAAACTCAGAAAGTACACAATCAGATGTAGTACCTCTGATGTATAATCTATTAACTGTTGGGAATAAAGGATTACGCATCAGATGTATTGCCTCATACTATTCACTATTTACTCTGTCCCTAATCCGATACCAAAATCAAAGAAAATAATTGGGTTTGCTGAAGATGGAAAAGTGTACCATAATTTTAAAATATATAGACAGATTATGTATTGTCACATGTATAATGGGTAAACCTATTTCTAAAACAATCACGTAAGTTTAATATCTCGCTTTCCTTAAGTGTGCAATAAGTGGACTATATATACACATGTTTATTCTTGTATTGGCAAGACAAGGAGATTTATAATAAAATGTTATCGACTAGTACATTGTGTCGCTCATAAACAACAACTTCAAAACATAAAATTGTGGACGATTATTCTAAACTTGAGAAGCAAAAGCTTAAATCATAATGAATACCACGATAAGTATCACATTAACTAATTACTAACCATCCCAAAAAAAGTGCAAATGTCACATAGCTTCAGAAATTGAAATGTGTGAAGAGACAAACCATATTGTGTTTTGTTGTGTACGATGTCAAGCACAATGTTGTAAACGTCGAAGAGAATAATCGTTGCATCTGGAAATTGAGAGTTGATGAACTGGACTTCAAGTTTAAGTTTAGTATTAAACTTTCTTACTGCTTCATTGTAATTTTCTGGAATGTTTCTAAATAAACCACCTCCTATTGTTCTTGCTATAGGAGTTAGTCCTAAGGGTGGTATGTTGGCTATACCAATTTTTCGAGCTCCTAAGCTGTATAGCTTCTGATAAATAAACCAATATGGATAAATTAGTCAAATTCAAGAATCCTTAAAGGTAATGTTAACTAATGACAAGAAAAATAATACTTGGGTCGAGATTTGATCAACCAAATATTCCGTAATTTAGAATTAAGTTCGATTTACACTTGTGCATTTCAAATCCAAAGAATAGTAATACTAAATATTGGCTCTCTGCTTAAGATCAATGATAAAGTACCTGGAGAAAACGACTAGCATATTTCACCATAAGAGATGTATAAGAATTGGGATTATATCGTATTCTTCTGAAAGGCAAAGCAAAGTAAGTGTTTGCCAAATCACAATTCCCAGCTGCAACAATAAAGATGCTTTCCTTGAGAAGAAAATTAGTTCTTGTTGGTCCAACAATAGATGTCACCTTTTTACGATAACTTCTGAGCATCTTCAATTGCTCGCTCATTGATCTGACTAACTGCAATCATTGCAATAATCTTTTACAATGCTTAATTACACGGCTAACTCAATTTCTTATATTAGGTGGTTTGTTTTAGATTAATCACAAGAATAAAAGAAAATGGAAAAATGAAAACATTTCATAGCAAATATGAACGCATAAAAAGTTAAGTACAAATAATTACTCCAATAGTTGATGTCATTGGATCATATCCTGTACCCGCAGATCCAAAGCTCACACCGGTAAGTAGATCTTCTTCTTGCAATTTTGGGTCAAGATATGCTTGTACATGCTTCTTTAGACCAAGAAACTCGGCTACAACCCCATATTAACAATACTTATAAGAATGATAAATAAAATGTGATTAAAAGTTTTGGTAAACCTATAATTAGTGTAAGTGAAGTTGAATTGGATTGCAAACTTTCATGAGTTTAAAGATAGATTATGAGTACCACCAAACAATTTAGTAATTTTACTAATTAAGCTAACTAACTAAAATTTAGTTATAGATCTAAGATATGACAAAAAAAAATAGTGGGTCTTTTATAAGTATTAAAAATATATACCAAAAAAGTCAATAGTGAGGCGACCATCGCAAAATCTTCCTGTAGCCTTACGATCTTGAAAATTTATGCCATAAGGATGAAAGTTGCTTTTAATTAACGTTAAAGGAAGATTATTGTTGTTTCCTGTATCAATCAATGAATCTCCAAGTGCGAATAATGCTGGGATCCCTAAATTTGAAGATTTGTTAGTATATCCATTTAATGTGTGGCAAAACAAGTACTCTAAACTACAAAGATAGAACAATATTGAAAGACAAAACCACTTGTATGACGAGGCATGTAAAAACAACATTATGTGTGGGTAAGTTTTTATTATGATGTACTTTAATTTTATTATCTAAGAACTCAATATACAGGAAATTATATTTTTATAGTGTAATGTGTTATAGTTACTATGTTAACGATATTGCTACTCATGACCATACTTTCTGATCATGTATTTCTCATTTCCAAAAACTTATTCTGGTAAGTATTATTATAGTATTGACACTGTTGTTGCTTTCCTCTGATCCTGGAAGCAAAAATGTAATGTAGTAAGCGTGAATAAATGTACAACCAAAATAAAACAAACAATCTCGATACCTTTTAATTTATTAATATAACTTTAAAAAACCAGTCGCCCACATTACAGTTAGAATATATAATTAAATGACAAGTGCCACAATAACATCACTGCGTCCAAAGGAGGAATATGGCTAGATAGACTTGGGTCAAAGTACTAAATATCATATAAACTGATCAATTGTTGAACACTATTTTGTTAATAAACTTTTGTAGACTGCTGCTACCTTTTATTCATTTATTTTGTAGCACTCCCTCTAATATACGAAGTATGTTTTTATGACAAACGCTACCAAAAAGCATTTTTCAGGGAAAAAAGTCAATTATTCGGCAGTGATCATTGGAGGCATCTGAAGTATTTTATTTCCCTCTTGTTTCTATTTTCCGTACAAATTGTTCCCTCCCTTGTTAATTTTTCCTTCAAATTTCTTAATCTTTACAAAAATTCATTTCTTTCACTCTTCTAAATAAATCTCTTCGTCCTCTCTCGTATTAATCCAATTCCACACTTCCAACTCTTATACCATAAAAGATGTTCATTAACAGCTGTTGTTCATCATCGATTTCAGTGGAACATGTAATTGTTTAGTTCTAGCAGCCTTGCAGACTTCTTGGACTTTAAAAATCCAAGAAGTAGGTTGCAAAAATAAAAAACTTGTAAATTCTATAATATGGAAACTTAAACGCGTGAATGCAGTTGCTTTAAGTGAGATAATGAACCAATGACTGATTGGCAAAGGAAGGTTATTAACAGTTTAATGACTAATAAAAAGCGTATGGATGTTGATATTACACAAGAGAGATGTAGACTCTTTCAGCTTAAAGAAGTATAACGGAAAAGCGACTTTACAATGTTGAAGGCAAAAGAAGAATGTAAGGATCTAGCCATGAATATCAAAGAATAGTTCAAAAATAAGATGGCATGGCTTAAGTTAATTGGTATAGTGGAGATGAAAATTGGGAGTTGAGTTGTGAGGAGGAAGAAGTGGAGTGAGGGTGAGTTGTGTTTAACATATTAAATGAGAAGTTGGATTCAAGGAAAATAAGAGAAGTTACGTGCTATAAGTGGTCAACATCGGATAATTAATTTTTTTCAACTAGAATGAATTTGGTTAGTATTTGACATAAAAACATATTTATAGGAAGTGTGAAGGTAGTAGTGTAGCACTTAGCAGTATGCAAAGTAGTGTAATTGTAAGGTAGTGTTCAACAATTGATGCTTAAATGAACGATTTTAAAAATGTGGATATGCCTTCATTTGACCCTTTGAACTTTTTAAAAAATGATTTATTTTAGAGTAAATATGTCTTAATAACCCTTCAATCGAAATTAGTTAATACCGAGTAACATCTACCTCTCAAACCCCTCACAATCTTCATCAACCACCAATCTTTTGTTTACTCCATCACTATTATGGCAATCCTTTTTATAACCATCTACTTTTGTTGCTAAGTATTTTGTGCCTCTTCCACCCTTGTCTCCAATGTTATATTTGGAACAAAATGTTACCTTATGGAGAGTGATTTTTGTATTCGTGTTTATTATTAGATCTAATAAATGGAATAAATATCAAAATTGAAACTTGAACATACCCATATAGAACTTAGATAAACAAGAGTACAAATTTTATCCTGCCGATTTGAGTCTACATACAAGTGCTAGTGATTATTAGTTGAATCTCTGTTAAGGTGGTAATAGTCCCAAGCGTAAAAGTGGCAATTGGAATCTTTAAGTTTTACTAATGGTGAAATTAAGTCCCCTAGCTTTCGTCCGAAGCAACAAACCTCACTAAGTAGTTTAATTAACGAACAACTCTTCACATACATAGAGTTGTTATATGAATGAAAAACTGTTTAAGTTCACGATTATCCCTAATCATTAATGATTGTGGATTCCATTAGTGTTACTAATTCTAAATAATTCTAATGCTCAACCCATCATGCGTATTACTTTGTACATAATTGATAAATTAAACTATGGAAGCACATGTATATGCGTATATGTAGAATAGGCGGATTATAGCTATATGGTTACAAAAATTAATTCTCAACAATGACATAGACACATATGAATGTCATTGATTAGCAAATACATCTTGCATACCTTAAACGATCACGTATTTTGCACATATAATAAAACTAGTTTATTGTAAATAAGTGGTGTCTATGAGGAGTGTTTGATAATGTTATTTTTGTCGAAAGGGAGTAGGTTTTTTTTGCAGCCGTAAAATTATAATTCTTATACAAGTGGCATTTGACTCATTTTTCCAAATGCACGTATTTCAACAATACCGAAAACCAAAGTAACAAAGTAACTACATCGGGTAACCAAGCTGTGTTGATGGCGTACAGACGGATGAATACAAGCTTCAACTTCAAAATCTACTACTTTCTGGCAAGGACGGTCGGAGTTGGCCAATTTAGCGAGCATATCTTTTCTCATTATCATCAACGGAGCTTCGAAGGAGTACCTGCAACAAGACACGGAATTCTGTCTCAGAGATTCATCCCCTTGACGACTATGATACACATCATATTAAAACCAAGGAGATCCTTGAGCCATCGAGAGTGAGCAAAGTGCACTTACGCCACTAGGACGTAGAAAGGAAAGGCGGAACGCATACCACGAAGGTCTGCCTTCAGTGGAGCGAAATTTCCTAAACTTTGAAACTCGAAGCCAATAAATACAAGTAAGTAGGTAGGTAGTGAAAGAGAAGTGAAGTTGAGCAATAACCCCCTAACTAAAGTCGTCTCAAAAGGCCGAAGAGAGGTGGGCACAACACAAACCGGATGCAATGTTACAATCACCATTATTAACCCACTACTAATTTTAACACCATGAGAATCAGAAGGTGTAAAAAAACTATTATTTAAATAAACATAACGAAACAGATTTAAAGTGCATGAAACACAGTAAAACAAACATAAGCGTCATAATAAAGGATTGGGAGAACAGCCACATCAAGACCAACCATTACCACCAACACACGCATCTCAAACCTACCCAAATCACCCAACAACCGAGAAACGTTAACAAAACCAGAATAATGACCCACTTGAGAACCAAAGGATAAAATTCCCGTAAAAAACAGCATAACCACACAATAAACCGTTAGACAAATGCAAAGATAGCCAACAAGCTAACCCATGACTAACACCATTAAGCCACCAGACCCAAGACAAACACAACAAACTGAACAAACAACAAGAACGACGACCTCAGCCCAAAGAACTGCCACAATGACATGAGAAAACTCGATAGGTGAGGGAAGGGGCGAGGGGAAGGGGAACACCATATCGAGTTCGAAGACACTAACATAATTCGACTGGACCCATCAGAAAACATCAGGAATAACCTGTCACATACCAACAAGACAAGACACATCGGGAGAGGTGGAGGAAGGGGCGAGGGAAGGGGGAAACACCTCCTCCGATGGCATGCAAGATCAGACCATGAAGAAACACGAAGAAAAGTGTGAACCTTGAAAAGACCCGAACAGAAAGGCGAATGATGAAATCTAGGAAATATCTTGTTGGTGGAGAAAAACGTAAAGACAAAAATAATTAAAAGACAAGAGAATCACTATAAAGAAAACGAAATACAAGATTACGGGAGACGATCGGTTGCCGTTAAGTTAAATTGGTCGAGTGGTTGCTGTTGTCGGGATAATCGGTTGCCGAAGAGAGGCCTGGATAGCCACAACTCCGGCGACGGATTAAGATGAAAATGAAGGGGTGGGAGGAAGGATATGCGGCGGTAGAAAAGGTTAATTTGATTAGGGTTTTTCTAGAGAGATAGGAGATGATATTTTTCTAGAGAGAGAGACGTATGATGCAATAAAGTCGAAAGGGAATAGGTAGTTTGGTTTAAATCGTCCAAAATAAGAGAAGTGTAACTTTTGGTCTCGATTGGAGGGAGTTTAACTTTTAAGTTCGTATATTTTTTGTTAGATTTCTTGCAACTTTTTAATTGAAACTTCGTATTATTTATGAGAAATATCAAGATGGTGCTTTATTTCTAATATATGAAAAACTTACGAACAAAATATATTTTCTTACACCTTGATTTATTAATATACTAGTTTTTATGCCCATCCGTTGCACGAATTTTAAATAATGTGTTTTAAAAATTACAAGATTTATATCTTGTACAAGTTTTCCAACGTAAGTTAAACCTTTCTAGATCAATGATAGGCTATGTCGCACACCTAATCAAAAATAAATTTCCCTAGACACAAATTAATGTAGTACGAGGGGTCGAACACAAGGAGACGGGAATTTCGTTATGAAATGCTATGAAAAGACTACTATCAATGATGCGGGAGCACTAGAATAAAATGAAAATGAAGTCTTGATTAGTCGAAATGTAACTCACATTTATGAAGGTTTCAAAATGGGCTCAAAGGTATTGAATTAGTATAAACCCCCAAGCATTGTTTCATCTATTGGCTGGCAGTCAAGGGGAGATTGCTTACTCTTGACAGACTGCATAGAAGAGGGTTTACATGCAATCTTAATTGTTTTTTGTGTGGGTTCAATACTGAAGATCATCAGCATCTTTTCCAGGGATGCTGCTATGCAAAGAAGTGCTTTGAATGTCTTGATGATTTACTTCAAGTCAGGCACATTGGAGATCATTCTCCTTCAGCATTGATCAGAATGAGAATGGGGACAGGTTTTATCAGGAAGGTCTACTGGTCTTTAATAGTGGCTGTCCACTATAGTATCTGGAATTGCAGGAACAAATGCAGGTTGGAGGCTTATGTTGTGAGGCCTGAAAAGCTGATTCAGCGAGTTTGTGCTCAAGCAAAGTTAAGACTAATGCATTTAGAACTTGGTAGCATAAAACGTGAAGAGATTGTATGCTGTAGGAATAGGCATCTTATGTAATTTGCTAAGCTTATTGTATGGATGTTTTGGATTTGTTTGTGCTAGTTGGTCTGCTGCTAGTGTGTAAAAGGATTGTGGTTTGATTGGCTTTTTGCCGTATTAATCAAAGCTTACATTTGCACCAAAAAAAAAATAAAATGGGCTCAAATCAATGTAACATGATAACATGGAGGAAGGACAACAACACAATTGGCAGCAGCTAATTTCTGTTTTACTAATTTGAATAAAATAGTGTGGTGATCTTATTTAATAATAAGATAGTGTTCACACTATTTCCTAATTTCTATCTAACTATTTTAAGGTAAGTACTAGTAGTATAAATACCAAGCTATGTAGTCTGAATTATTCATACAATTGAGAGATTTAAATCAAGTTTATACTTGTGTGATCTTATTAACTTGCGAGTTATTAGTTCAATTAGTTCGTTCTTGCGAGAGTGAATTAATACATATTCTTCCTTGCGAGGTTGAGTATTATTCGTGGAAACTTTGATTTCCTTGCGAGGGAGGAAAGTTTGAGCACGTCATATCCAAGTTATTCGAGTTGTCTTGCGAGATCACTTGTCTGATTCAAGTTTTAGTTGTTAATCTTGCCAGATTTCACAACTAATCCATATCTTTTTATATTTTTTTATTTCCGCTGCAAATTTATATCTCTGAAAAAGTAAAATAGTGAGAGAATTTTACATCAATCAAAGTCGGTTTAATGACTTGGTTTGGTTTGATGTTTAGCAAAATATGATGTAAACTAAATAATATTAAAAGAGTCTAGGGGAGTCGGGTCACTCATACAAATACGTAAATGCTCATGTTAAACATAGAAATTCTTAATATTGTTATTTGTTTAGACTAAAGACACCCATCTCTCGATATTAGTGTCAACCTTAGGTCGAGTCCTAGAGAACTTTCGTTATAACTAGAGTCGTCTTACTACACATGCTTAGTCTAATCTGATTTCGTGCCTCTGACTTATAGAATGAATTAACAAATTTAATCAATGTAATTGGCCAAATAACAAAGATTAACAAAACAATACAAGCATGTGATGGAAACAATTTATCAATATTAATTCATCCTTATTTTAACATTTACAACTTACTAATTGTGCATGGCTTCCTTAATCCCTAGACAAATGAAACTACTCACTCATGTTGATAATTGAACTAATAGTATTTGATATAATAAGCATGGTGAATATGAAATTATGAAGGAAAATAACTTGTTAATAAAATGCTCTACACTAAGAATTACTACTAATAATTCTAATGTAAATAACAATGAAAACTTGATTAACTAGAGTTACGATTAACTAAATGATTTGTAAGGTAAATGCCGGAAGTGAATACTAACATAGAACTAGAATTAGGATTACCGCAATAGAGAAGTATAACTCGGAAATGAGGAACAAATAACCCAAATAGCTTGAATGGAAAGATTGAATTACAACTTTGAAATGTAACCAAGTATTTGAACAAAGTAATAACCAAATGTTTAACTAAATATGAAACTAAGAGAAACTTTGTGTGCTTAAACTAAGGAAAATATGATGAAAAGATATGAGAAAATATATCAAAGAGATGTGAAAGAGATGCCTCTAAGTGTCGAAGTCCATCTCCTTTATATAGAAACCAAACCTCGATCGGGGAATGCGAACCCCGATCGGGGTTTCCTTAACCCGGCTATATTTTCATAATTGCTCCATTTAATGCTTAAGGAATCCTAAGCTATGCTTTTAAGCACCTTAATTCTCCGGTTAATTGCATAGTTTTGGGATTCCTTGAGCATCCAAAGGAGCATCCTATGTTGAGTTGTGGGCACCTTGCATTGAGCTTCATTTTTGGTTTCTCATTTGCTTATCAACTCATTTCACAAATCTTCATGCTCTGCTTGTCATTCTCCATACTATATTTCCATGGTCCATCTTGCTTCCATTAGCTTGTTGGACTTTGGTGCTTGCTAATGTGCTAGGAAAAAGTCTCTAAATGCTTAGATTCCTACAAAACATAGCAAAAACGAGCAATGCACCTCGAACACGTAATTAGCTCACAAATATACTAAGCAAAGTATAATAATCATGTAAAATCGAGCAAAATTAGGGAGTAAAATCATATAAAAACTAGACATATCAATCAAATTGGAAAAAAAAATTGAAGTAAACTAAAAGACAAAGAACTTGTTTTTAACCATTTGATTATAAACTGTAGAAATATAATAATAATAATAATGTTTTCTTCTAAACTCACCTACACGGTGAAACCTGAAATCTATTAAAGTTGCACTCATATTTACGCTCATTTATATTGTCTTATGCACTCATATTACGCTCATTTGTATTCTCCAATCTTCCAAAGTTGTGGTATAGAATTGTCAGGCACGTCTCTTTAAAGGATAATAGTTATTGCCGGAGGAGTAAGTTGTACAACATTTGATGAACTTGTAGTACCTATGGTTTCCGTAACAAAATAATATATTAGTCACAAAATTAAAGAAGAATAAAGAAAAAGGTAGATTACACAACATATATTACATTAGAAAGAATTTTGACTTGACAAACTTTTTTATGTATAAGTAGTGTAGATTTTAAGTATACATGGCTAATATGCTATCAAAAATACATGGGACACTCCTATAGTTGACTTTGTAATCGTCAAATAAGTTTCCTTTACTTTATTTAAAGTCATAACTTTCATTTACTCATCGAGATTTGGTTGAATGTGTGTGGTACTGGTACACACCCTCTTTTTTAAGCCTTTTGTCAAGCCGTTTTACAATCAAACATTGTAAAATTGCCTATTAAATACTTTGATGTCATTCTAACCAAACTATGGTGGTCTGGATAGAACTAATTTTAGTGGAGATATTAAAAAAAATACACAAAGATATATATTTACCCCAAACTTGCATTTTTAACCAATTATGTGATAAACACGTACATAGTGATACTTGAAATAATGAGATGACATATTGCTCATCACTTTGCATATCTATAAATATAATTAAAAGGCATGACAACCGAATCCACGTGGCACTATCTAACACTAATCTATATGGCAAACAAGGCTTCTCCTTATTTTGACATCCAATCCAATATTATAAAGGCCAAACTGAGCAATTACCTACAGTCTACAGACATGTGGCATCATCATTAGTATGTAATATAGGCGGTCTCGACGTGGTCGAAAATATTAAAAACTACTACTTATGTATGCATTGTTAGTGAGCACTTTCAACTTCCATGCTGGTCGTCCTTTCATATCCTTCGTGCATAGAAGAAAAATAACTCATCTCTACTCATTCATCTTCATCGTAATAAATGCCGCATTAATCAAAAGCAATTATATTTAGCCATTTGAATTCTGCAGTTACTAAATAAATGGCTACTCTGGATGGCCTACATACACCTCAGCTATAATTTTTACCCTAATACTTACACTCTTGTCCTTAGCACCCCTTCTTTGACTTTCTATCTGTAGCTCTAATTTATTTTAGCTTTGATTATGGATTGATTTGCATTGAATATATTTAAGATTAGTTGTAGTGGTTATATTCTTCTAAATACATTATTTATGATTATGCCATTTGTTGATTTCTATTGTTTTTCATGCGTTTCTTAGATTTCAGTCTTTGGTCATGGAAGGGAAGAAAAAAGGAAGGTAAAATTTGTAGACGATGAAAATTTGATTGGGCTCATTTCTCATTTTACTGTGAAAAGTGTGGTGCGTGATGCTCAACTTGTGTGTTCATGGAATATTAAATTGTATGTAGTCCTGCATACTATCTCTAGCATCTCACATTCTCACCACCTTTTGTTGTTTGTTTCACGATAACAATAAAAATAAAAATAAAAATAAAGTATAATCAGGTTCATTTATAAGCTCATATATTCAATAATAATATTCTTTTATTAATTACGCCTCGTGCATTTTTTGCACGGGGTTAAAACGACAAATTTGAATAAAAACTAGCTACTAATTTGTTGATGTCTATGAAAGAATGAAAGCATGCAAAAACAAGTGGTTCTATAAATTCATAATTGCGAGTTGTAATACTCTATAGTCTATACTTTAATTCAGTACTTCAATGAATTTGTACAGAAATCATCCTTGCTTAGCCTATTCGTGTAAATCGGATCATAAACTTTAAGATAAGACGGTTTCACATTGTGAGGCGATCCTTGTATCAAAAACGATCTATTTATTAGTGCTACTAATAACCAATTCAAGTGTTGTTTTATATATAAAGTGATTGTCTTAGACTGTGAGATCATTATACGCAATAATTATCGAAAAAGGATATAATGAAAAGAAAAAAAAACACTTCTTAAGAATATAAAAACATAAATTGACCCGTGAATTTCACGGGTATCAAAACTAGTTAATGATTAAAAGTAATTGAAAAGGGAAGTAGAGAAGATTATCTAGAATATAAGGGAGTAAAAAATAGTAATCAAAATCAAGTGATATACATGCTCATCATATATACTTATTACTACGTAAGTTGAACTTAGAATTACCAGTTACACCCATGTACAAATGGTAAATCCAATTTTCATCTTTTTGTCACTAATCTCAGTTTACCGCAGCCATGCACTCTCCGATCGGCATCGAGCTCTCGTGTATGAATGAAAATAAAACAACAAATAAAGAAAGTCTCTACGAAAAGAAAAAAGAAATTTTGCCTAAGTATATATACAATTAGGTAGTAGAATTTGATTAAAAGTTGAATTTAAGTTACCCATAATCAAATCCATCATATATGATTTATTTGTGTGCTATTAGTTTAATAATAGTGGTTGCCTCCAAAGTAAATTAAATAATTTATATACGTGACAAACTTTTCATAAACGAATGATAGATGCACGTATCATATGGACGATACCGTATATGTAAAAATGCATAAGCAAATGAATTATAAAGTATATATATGTGAGATTTATGGTGAGATACCTTGTAGAACGTTCCCTGAAAAAATAAACCATGAAATTATTTTAATAACAACAATTAGAAAAATATAAAAAGATAGAGAAACTTTAAGCTAAATAATCATCACAGGACAAAAAGTTTCAACAGATAACAATTAAAATAAATTATAAGACAATGTGCAAGAAGCATATTTATTGGTTTTTAGACGTTTCTATTTATAGTCAAATTGCCTACTTGTGCCTTTAATAAGTTTAATTGGTAGAAGAACTAGATTTTATGCTCGTGCGATGCACGGGTATACATTAATGTGATTATAACAATTAACTTATAGAAATAAATCGTTGAAATTTGAGCTTTTAACTTATTACGCAGTAACTTTTAAAACGTATGAAGTTTGACCTTACTTATTAACTTTTAACAATATAATATTGATATGAATTAAATTTTATTTGATTAATTATTTTATATCCTATTAAAATAATCAAATTTCATCACAAGCTCTTAAATTTGATATTAATTCGACTTTTTATGGACATAGTATTCTTTTATTTAATAAATTAAATAGCTTCCTTTCACTCTCGCTTAACCTTATCACTCAATTTGCCTTGCTACTCAAATAAGTGGAATGCATACCGTTATAAAACTGTTAATACCTCTTTACCTTAAATTACTCACTCTGTCTCATTCAATTGCCTACGTTATTATTCTTTCTGTTTTTTATTTATTTAAATGTACACAGTTGACTAAGACGGTGGCAGTAAATTAGTATTACAATATTTACTATGAGATCGACTCTCAATTTCATTTTAATGTTCAACTGTACATCGTAAATGATTCATTCGTACATCATGCATCTTCCTACATTACAAAAGAATCCAATTTGAGTTGATCATTGACTAAGGTGCCTTTTTTTCCCATACAAAACCAAATGACTAATACTAATCAATCAACACAAATTCTTATTTAAGACGGGGGACTGTTTGTAGTATCAAATACATAACAAATCACCGTGTTTGCTGGCTAGGAAATACCAAAAGTTTGTCATTATTATCACCATGTGGTAGTATTCTAGCCCTATTAAGCATAAGACAGATAGTAACCGTCTCAAGCAAGACTTACTGATAAACGAAATATTACATGCTAATCTTCATTCTATTAAAGTAGAAACATTTAGACACTCCACATTGCGCCACATCATCTACACAGCCTCCTTTTTTCACTTTTTTAATTTTTCATGTCACCTTTATTTGAGTTTAAAAAGTCCAGTTTAATTTCACCATTCCAAATTTTATCAAAAGTCAAGTTTAATATCACTATTCCAAAATTTATCAAATATTTAATTTATTAAATTTATCTACGTAGAGAAGTTAAATATTTACATATGCTACACTAAAAAGAATTGACATCGATAATAAATCAACTAAGGTCGTAATAAAAAAAAATTACATCCATAAATAAATTAAAGTAAAAATAATACTCCGTATTGTATTAGCCATTCAAAAAATAATAAGTTTTAACAAGTTTACGAATTATGTCAAGTTGAATATATTTTATTTAAAGAACAAAAAATTAATTGAAAATTAAAAAAAAATACAATAATACACATCTTCATTCTATTAAAATAGAAACATTTAGACACTCCACATTGCGCCACATCATCTACACAACCTCCTTTTTTCACTTTTTCAATTTTTCATGTCACCTTTATTTGAGTTTAAAAAGTCCAGTTTAATTTCACCATTCCAAATTTTATCAAAAGTCAAGTTTAATTTCACTATTCCAAAATTTATCAAATATTTAATTTATTAAATTTATCTACGTAGAGAAGTTAAATATTTACATATGCTACACTAAAAAGAATTGACATCAATAATAAATCAACTAAGGTCGTAATAAAAAAAAATTACATCCATAAAAAAATTAAAGTAAAAATAATACTCCGTATTATATTAGCCATTCAAAAAATAATAAGTTTTAACAAGTTTACGAATTATGTCAAGTTGAATATATTTTATTTAAAGAACAAAAAATTAATTGAAAATTAAAAAAAAAATACAATAATACACATTTTGCTCTAGAAATAGAAAATAAAAGTCATACCTTTGTGAATATATTCAATCGTTGTTGACATTTGAAATACATATAGTTAAAAATAACTTTCAGGAAAAAAAATATGGACTGATCATAGTATATATATAATACATATATGACATTCAATATACTTAAAAAAAAAAAGATAATAAAACAACATTTTATTATAGGGGTAGTGAAGTTAAAAAATTAAAAATATTACAGATGAAAACCAATCTGGAAGATTAATAAAGCACCGCTAATAACATTGGAGATATGAGATAAAAGGGATATGCGATTAGGTGGTACTATGGGGGCGGTGTAAGATGAAAATAAGAAGATAGGGTTAATAGATAGATTGATCACTAAAATGTGGGTCTCTTAAAGCTAATATATTGGAATGATGGATAAGATGGACGCAAGCCCATTTATTAATAGTCAATGTCCGTTGTCCTCATTGTGATACTTACGGTAGAAGATAGATCAAGTTTGTATTTTTTACTTAGATTTTACTGTAGAGTCGGCAAATAATGACACGATATGAACTTGACACACAATTAACGGGTTGGAGTTGTGGTTTAATGACTCATTTATGTAAGCAAATCGACACGAACACGACACGAGACTTAATTGGGTCGGGTTTAGGCTGGGTTCTCAAAACACGAACACGACACGAGACTTAATCTAAAACAAGAATTTGTGTCAACAGTTTTACCTCAGTTAAATTTGGATCAATTGAATTATTTAATTAAGTTAAATTAATTTTAATTAAAAAAAGGGGCATTAGATTAAATAAAGTAGAGTAGCTAATCTAAATTAATCAATTTAAGGTATGTTAGATGAATTTGTAATTTCTAACTAGACTGTGTGATACTTGAATATTAAGTAATAAGTAATATTTTAACTCATTTTTATTGTAATTTTTTTTTACAAGAATAATAGATATAAATCGAACACGTGAGTTAGTCATATTAGTAATATTTTATTTATTAGACTAAGTGTTAAAGTTTTCAAAAAATCTTAGTGTAGAAGCATCAATGTGGATTATATTGTGATATAAATTTCTATAACTTATATTTCCGGAAAAAATTCATAATGTTGTAGTCTGTGAGTCTTTAAGTAATACCGTTTAGATAT
>JAIUZE010010143.1:0-45712 GCA_022085475.1 Heliosperma pusillum | reverse complement strand
CATATGAAGAAGAGGGACAATGAGAAAGGATGACATGTACCTCGCCCTCTGGAATACATCGTCGATAAATGCCGTCGGCACATTCCCGGAATAGATAAGGATCATCCCAAAAATACCTCTTGACATCGTGTTGAAACCTCTTCTTTTGCTGATAGGATTGATCTGGAGGCATAATTCCCCCAACCAAGAAGTTAGCATAATCGGCAAACCATGGAGGTTCCATGGTAATGGCAAGGAGATGATCATCAGCAAACGAATCATCAATGGGGATGGAATCTCCCTCTTCAAACCTCAGACGAGACAAATGGTCAGCAACCACATTCTCAGCACCTGACTTATCCCGGATCTCCAAATCAAATTCTTGTAGCAACAAGATCCAACGAATGAGCCTAGGTTTGGCTTCCTTCTTAGCCAACAAGTACTTCAGTGCTGCATGGTTAGTATAGACTATCACCTTAGAACCCACAAGATAGGCTCTAAACTTATCCAAAGCAAAGACAACCGCAAGTAACTCCTTTTCAGTGGTAGCATAGTTAACTTGCGCATCATCCAAAGTCTTACTGGCATAGTAAATTGCATGTAGCACCTTATCCTTCCTTTGCCCCAAAACAGCCCCAACTGCATAGTCACTGGCATCACACATTATCTCAAACGGCAATGTCCAATCAGGAGACTGGATAATAGGAGCTGAGATTAGAGCTTGTTTAATCCTGTCAAAAGACTTAACACACTCATCATTAAAGACAAACGGGGCATCCTTATGGAGAAGCTTAGTCATTGGTTGAGCAATCTTTGAAAAATCCTTAATAAAACGGCGATAGAACCCCGCATGACCAAGGAAACTTCTAACACTGTTAACATTCACCGGGTACGGTAATTGCTCAACCACTTCCACTTTAGCTTTATCCACTTGGATGCCTCGTCCAGACACCAAATGACCAAGTACCACCCCTTCAGTTACCATGAAGTGGCACTTCTCCCAGTTTAAAACAAGATTGCTTTTCTCACAACGTTGCAAGACCTTAGTCAGATTAGCTAAACAACTATCAAAATCGGTCCCATAAACACTGAAGTCATCCATGAAGACCTCCATAATAGACTCGATATAATCAGAAAAAATAGCCATCATACAACGTTGAAAGGTGGCGGGGGCATTACATAACCCAAAAGGCATTCTTCGGTAAGCAAAGACACCATACGGGCATGTGAAGGTAGTCTTTTCCTGATCGTCAGGATGAATGGGGATCTGAAAGAATCCCGAGTAGCCGTCTAGATAACAAAAATACTTATGACACGCTAGACGCTTTAACATTTGGTCAATGTAGGGAAGAGGGAAGTGGTCTTTCCTAGTTGCTACATTCAGCCTCCTATAATCAATACACATCCTCCACCCAGTCACTAGTCTAGTAGATATGAGCTCGTTTTTCTCATTAGTGACGACCGTAGTCCCTCCCTTCTTAGGGACTATCTGAACAGGACTGACCCACTTGGAATCCGAAATAGCATATATGATTCCCGCATCTAACAATTTCTGCACCTCTTTTCTAACTACCTCTTGCATAGTGGGGTTCAAACGACGCTGACCCTGCCTACAAGGTTTATGGTCTTCTTCTAAGTGGATACGGTGCATGCAAAAGTCAGGACTAATACCTTGCAAATCATCAATGCTATAACCTATAGCCTTTTTATGTCTTTTTAAAACCACCAACAAATCAGTAAGTTGGCTTTCAGATAGGCTAGCACTGACAATTACATGATTCATCTCATGGGAATCAAGGAAAACATACTTAAGATGAGAGGGGAGGGGTTTAAGTTCAGGTTTCTTTACCTCGGTAACCTTAGGGGGGTTACCTAAGCTATAAACCTTCTGTAACTTGCAGTCCTCTCCTTTGAGCAGTTTTTCCATCTCAACTACTTCTTCATTCCGTGAGCTTCCAGCTTCAGCAGTGCTGGAAATTAAGGCGATCTCCAGAAGATCCTTATTCAAACACAAAGAAAGACAGTCATCAATAGTTATATCAACAATATCGACTCTATGACATGTCTCTTCTAACATGGGGTGTTTCATGGCATTATCTAAATTGAAAGTAATTGTGTCATCCCCCACTGTTAGTGTAAGTCTCCCATTCTTAACATCTATAACCGCCCCCGCAGTATGGAGGAATGGTCGTCCCAAGATGATAGAAATTTGGGTGTCCTCAGCCATATCTAAGACAACAAAGTCAACTGGTATGAAAAACTTCCCTACTCTAACCGGTACGTCTTCTAAAATCCATAAAGGGTGTTTAATAGAACGGTCGGCCATTTGTAAGGTCATGTTTGTAACAGTAAGTTGACCCATATTAAGCTTTTTGCATATAGAAAATGGCATAACACTAACACTAGCCCCTAAATCACAAAGGGCTTTATCAATTGCCAAGCAACCTATATTACAAGGAATAGAAAAACTCCCTGGATCCTTTAGCTTTGGTGGTGATCTGGATTGCAACACAGCACTGCATTCCTCAGTAAATGCAACCGTCTCCACCTCATTAAAAGACCTCTTCCTTGTCAATATATCTTTCATGAACTTTGCATAAGCCGGCACTTGAGTAATCAACTCGGTAAAAGGTACACTCACTTGCAGATTCTTGACCACTTCCATAAACCTCCCAAACTGTTTATCAAGCTTGGATTTTATGTTGGCGGTGCGGAAAAGGAAGTGCAATGACAATGGGCTCGGCTTCTTTAGCTTTGGAAGATGAATCGGAAGTGTTTTCATCCTGAGCAGGGGTTGCTTGATCGAGCACAGGGCTTGCTCGATCGAGTTTTGGTGTACTGTAGCTTTCAGAAACTTCCCGAGATGAATTTGGGCAGATTTTCTGGGTTGCTCGATCGAGCAACCTCTATTTCAGCCCCTTTTTCGCCTTTTTTCGAACTTTGATCTGCAACTTCCAAACTTTCATTGGTTTCATCCCTTATCATTTCAGGGCACTTGTAATGGGTTCCACTCCTCAAAGTGATAGCATTGGCTTGTTCATGTGGAGGGTGTCCTTGAGTAGGAAGATTACCGGGTTGCTTATGTGGATTTTGAATTGCCAATTGGGCAATTTGAGTGTCAACCATCTTATTATGAGCTATCAACTGTGAGATCTGAGCATCTTGCTTTTGTTGGATCATAAGACTCTGCTGCAACATGGCTTTCAATTCCGCCATATCATTACTTGGAGGTGGTGGAGGTGGAGGTTGTTGAAAGTTTTGGCCACCTTGATTGGAACGATTATAATTACCTTGGAAATTGCGATTCTGAGGAATCACATAAGAGGAACCTTGTTGCTGATGTGGCGGTGGGGTAGGATTAAGAACATTCTGACTTCGGTAGGATAGATTGGGATGCTCTTTTGTCCTTTCATTGTAAAAATTGGAGTAAGGTGTACCTTGCTTAAAAGATTGAAAGGCAAGGACTTGCTCAACCGTACTCATACATTCCACTGCAGTATGTCCCATAGTACCACATCTTTCACAGGTTGGCTCTTGTTGAACCATGGCATGAACCGTTTGCTTATTTTCCAAGGACTTTGAAGTTTGTAACTCGGCAATTTTGGCAGTTAATGCCTCCAACTGAGCTGCAACTGCATTATCCGTACCTCCTCTCCTCACATTACCCCTAGGATTCCCATACTCAGCAGTGTGAGTATCCATCTCATCAATTAGCTTCCAAGCATTGGCATCAGTAGTGTTATTTTGGAATCTCCCATTGGCAGCAGAATCGAGCAATGTCCTTTGATCATCATATAACCCATTATAAAATTGGTTGCATAAGAACCAAGTATCAAAACCATGATGTGGAACAGACTTGACAAGCTTTTTGAAGCGAACCCAGGCCTCATTAAAGTTCTCATTGGGACCTTGTTTGAAACTTGTGATTTGACTTCGAATGGCATTTGTTTTCTGTGGCGGAAAATATCTTTTGTAGAATGCAAGAGCCAAAGAATTCCAATCGGTGATGCCAAGTGCAGCCATATCTAACTCACTCAACCAATCTTCTGCCCCGTCTCGTAATGAAAAAAGAAACAACACCAACTTAATCTGATCTTGCGTCACCCCACCCATTAAAGGAATAGAGCAACAATAGTTGGTGAATTTCTCCATATGGTTAGCAGGATCCTCAGTAGGGCTCCCTCCAAACATGTTTTGCTCCACCAAAGAGATATAATATGGACGAATCTCAAAAGTACTATTACCCGTAGTAGGGAGTTGAAATCCCTTGGGAATAGATGCAACGGTAGGCTCCGAATGGCTGGCTAGAGTAAGCATGGTTGTAGTAGGTGCATAAATAGGTGTATCCTCTTCTAAGGATGGTTTTTCTGCGACGAATTCGGCGTAAACTGTTTTAAGCGTACTTAAGTCTTCCGCTTCTTGAATTTCCTTCCAAAAGTTTCGTCTAGACCGGAGAGTCTTCTCTGGTTCGGAATCGTAGGGCACGAGAACGGACCTAGAACACCTGGGCATAAACAAAAACTAAAGAAAAGGATGAGAAGGGTCTCAAGGAACTTAGGTTCCCTGAGACGAAAAAGACAAACCAAGTAGAAACAAACAGAAAATTGTTGCCTCCCCGGCAACGACGCCAAATTTGATAAGGGTAAAGTCGTGTCACCTTAATCAAAGTAAACCTAATTCACAACTAACTAATAGTCAGAGGTAAGCAAGGTATCGAATCCACAGGGAGGCGGTAGTATTCTAATCTGTTAAACTAAGTTCGTCTGTAAAGTAACAATTTAGGGTTTGAGATTGAGTTCTAAACTAAAAGCAATCAACAATAACAATAACTAATAGCAAACAAGAACAACTAATAATAATAACAACTAATAATAAGCAATAACAAACTAATAAGGTTAAAAACAATGAGATTAAAAGTCTAGGGTCTCAGGTTCACTAGGATTATTGTTCAGGGGTAGGGATAAAATCAACTATCATGCAATAAAGCTATCTAAGGTCACAAGATCGGTCGATTCAATTATGCACTTTAGATCTACAATTTAACATGCGATCGCTATCATTAAACGAGTTCTATTCAATTATCGTAGCCTATCTTAGTCTTAACCCGGTCGGTGTCAATCCTAATTTACGAGACTAGTTAATTAATCCTGGCCAGTAATCAAACAACTAGAATTAAAACGATAATCAAACGATAACCATGCAATTGCAATTCAATCAATTACTCTACCCCTTCTAACAATCCTAGATCCCCTTTCAACCCTAGAAAGGAATTTAGCTACTCATAACGATATAAACAACATCAATAATAATTAAAGTAAACATGATTAACAATTATGAAAGGATGAACAACGAATAATTAAAGAACTAGAAGGGAATTAAATTGAATAACAAAGAAAGATTGAAGAATACCGATTACAAGATGAACTAAAGACAATCGTCTTTGATGAAATAAATCCGGAGACAAAGTAAACTAATTAGGGTTTCTGAATAAAAGCCTAAAAGTATTCAAAAGCATGTCTAATTAAGAAAGACGAGCTTTCTTTTTATAATACAAAAGATCCTACT
Organism: Heliosperma pusillum; assembly: GCA_022085475.1. Lineage (NCBI taxonomy): Eukaryota > Viridiplantae > Streptophyta > Magnoliopsida > Caryophyllales > Caryophyllaceae > Heliosperma > Heliosperma pusillum. The sequence goes on along the minus strand of JAIUZE010010143.1, from coordinate 40,168 downwards.
AATTAGGTTAAAATTAAGGAAAACACGAAAAAGCGCCGAAATAATGACTTGCTCGATCGAGCAAGGGCCTCCTGCTCGATCGAGCAAGACCGGACAACGACTCGATCGAGCAAGATGACTCTGCTCGATCGAGCAACTCTCATTATAGCTTGTTTTCTTTGACTTTTCTTCATTTCTCCTCATTCTTCCTCGATTTCCGTGCCTCGCTTCTACGATCCAACTCCGCCATGCTCCATATCTACTCGAAAAGCTCCAAATGCATCCAATCTGCATTAATACATAACAAAAGCGGCAGAATCGATATTCTAGCTAAAATAGCATAGAAATAAGCAAGGAAAGACGGTAAATCGAGTTAAATGCATCTAAGGGAGGCATAAAATATGTATATAAATAATGATCATCACCTATTCTCTCAAACCCTCTCTAATTCCTCAAGAACAACCTCTAATCATCTTGTGCCGAATCCAATCTTTTGCTATCTTGGTTGATTGCTTTGGTAAGTATTCTTGTTTGTGATTCGTTTGTGTTGTAATTGTTATAACCCTAATTGATTTGGGGAAAATGGGAATAAGGGTTAGTATTGATTATGATTAATTGCATGTTTAGGGAAATGAATTTATAAAAGAAGATTTTTGATAGAATGATTGTGATTTGATGCGGATTTGCGAAAAGGTAGGGTTTTTCCTACTCAGTATTTGTGTTTCTAATCGATGTAATAATATTGTTATTGTGTTATGTGATTGTTGTTGTGATGATGGTCACTGTTGTGACAATGATGGAGTTTAGGGTTGTTGTGATGGTTACTATGGTTAATATGGTTACTATGGTTTGGTGATTCTGTTGGGAGACGGATCACACCCCGAGTTTGCCCCCGTATTTATCCCGCTACGTGGGAGATGTGCACATTAATGTTCCGGGTTCTCTCGCTGCGGTGAGAGGGGCTTTCGACGCCTGTGGCTGCGGTCCTGGGTCAATTGGTGGTTTTGTAGAGCATGGATGGTAACCTGAGTCTATTGAGGTGTCCGTTGCGGTGGCCCTCCGGTTTCTCTTTCCCTCGTGCTTATCTTGTACGTTGGTAGGTATATACAATTACTGACCCCGTTAATGTGTTACAAAACTGTTGTGATCCATTGGGAAATGGTGAGCAGGTGTTCAGCAGGTAAATCCGTAGAGCTGCGCTGGGGGTGAGGATGCGATCACCTTATCGAGTCATAGCTTTAGCTAAGTCTTTTAGAGTTGTATTACACGTAACATTTTTATTATGTTGAGATTGAATTGTTGGTCTAGACGGTATGCCGTCTTGTTTGAGACTATGTATTTGAGTTTAAACCATTAATTAAATAAAGCATTGTTTCTTTATTGTTTGTTTTGATATGTACTACCCCGGGCAACCGAGATGGTAGCTCTCCCATGTGCTAATGGGGTCTTGTAAGGCACATTGGTGTATGGGGGTGTTACAAAGTGGTATTAGAGCAAACGTTTTTGGAATATTGAGTTGGAATGAAGCAAGTTAGAAGGGGGATATTTGGAGGAACATATCTTAGGGTAAGTGTTAAGGATGTAAATGACATAGTTTGGTAAGAAAGAGTTAAGGGAAGATGGAAGTGTTTTCGAATGAGGTGCTGAGTGATTATGGTGATACAATAATATGATAGATATATTAGTAGATAATCTTTTGTGGGAAATTGTCGGATAATAATCAAGGAGAGTGTGTAAAAAATTTTTTGGTGACATTGTTTATGACGCGAAAGTATTGTAAGAGTGATTTGTGTGAGATGCATGCGCATTTGGTGGTATATGGATTGATGAGTCATAATTATATACATGATTATGCATTACCTTAGTCACTTTTGTTACGTGTTTGTGCTTAATTATATGATTAGATGTCGTTAAATGTTAGAATGTCGATACTCCCGCTTTTATGTGATATTGTGTAGATTTGGTACGATTTGGATGCATTGGATCCGTTAAAAAGATAAAAGGACTCGACATTTGGAGAATTTATGCTTGACACAGAGACCAGAAAAGAAACAAGAAGGAATGTCAAAGAAATAGTTGGAAAGACCAAACAAATGTGAAGCGAGAAGAAAGAATGGTTGCTTGCACAAGTGCCAACTTCAAACTCGAATATCTTGAGTTCTGCAACTCATATCAACCTGATTCAAACCGCAAAAGAAATATTTTTCTCTTAGCTTTCCAATGATAGGTCACACATCAAAATCCGATAAGTAACGAAGAAATGACAGCCGTTTGAAAGTTAGTGCGCTCGATCGAGTGCAACAATACTCCATCGAGAGCAACAATACTCGATCGAGTGCTTGTATGACGAATAATTTTCCTAAACTTTCTTTAACTCAGTTATTTTGTTAATATAAATAGAAAACTCGTCCCTTATTATTTCAAGGCTTTTATTACTTAGAAAACTCTTAGAAAACCTAGTAGTTATTATTAGTTATCGTATTGCTTCAACTTTCGGAAGATCTTGTGCTTAACTCTTATGATTGGTAATTATTACTTTACATTGTTATTCAAGTTTTAATCTTTAGTTATTTCAATTGCTTTGCTATTCATCTTTTCTATGCTTTTAATTATGTCTTGTATGAGTTTAAATGTTGTTAGTTTAGTTATAATGAGTAGTTAATTCTTTAATCTAGGGTTGAAGGGGATTTAGGTTGTTAGAAAGGGATTGATTTATGAATTGACTGTTTAATTGTATAAGTTGTTGTTCAATTGTTCTCTTTTTTCTAGTTAATTGATTTACTGATTAGAGTTTGTTAATTAGTCTTGCGAAATAGGATTATCACCGATTGGGTTAAGACTAATATAGGCAGCGACAATTGGATAGACTAGTTTTATGATAGCGATCACATGTTAAATCTAGATCTAAAGGCCATAATTGAATCGACCAATCTTGTGACCTTAAACAACTTAATTGACCTTTTTATTAATTAGATTATATCCCCGGATGACATATCTAGTGAACATGAGACCCTAGACCTTTAGTATTATTGAATCCGTCTTTTACTTTATTGCAATTAGTTATAGCTAATCAAACCACCAAAACCCCATAAATTGTTACCTTAAGACGAACTTAGTTTTAGCAAATAGATTATTACCGCCTCCTTGTGGATTCGATACCTTACTTATTGCTGACTATTAGTTAGTACAGAGTTAGGTTTATTTTGATTTAGGGAATGCAACCTTACCCTCATCATGGATCGAATATCGCTATTATAGAATTGGGTGGTTTAAAGTTTTAGGTTGAAGTAATTGGGAGATAAGAGATTCAAACGTGGGATTACGAATAGATATCTAGATAGTATTGTTGGTCTGTATTGGAATGCATGAGAATGTTGAATTAAAGAACGAATGAGAGCTTATTATAATTGTAATTGGTAGCTATTTCGAGTTATTAGTCTTAGTATCTTGTGAGTCATTTTGTGGGGAGATAGATGTTGATGGAGGAGGACTTGTTATGGTTTGAGTTGAGGAAGTTATGCGAAGGTTACAGTATTATTTGATAAATATTATAGTTTAGGGTGGATGTAGTTTCAAGTGTAAAAATTTTAAAGCTGTCTTCATGTTAGTAAGAGAATGTGAGGTGTCTAGGTGGTAGTTCTTAATTAGTTGTGTTGCCGGTTTGTACCTTTGCAGCATTGGGTGGCAAGAATGTAGAGTTGTGAGCAAAAGGAGAGTAATATCTCATAGTTGCGTGGATCTGAGGGTGATACTTGGGATATACTGGAGCCTAACTTTCTTGTTAGGATTACCTATGTATTATTAACTTGTTACTCGTATGATGGGTAAATAGACCGAGATATGAGTGTTTTCGTGTAACGAACTACAAATAATGACAAAGTCGAACGAGAAATACATGTCGTCCTATCATCATCGAGTGTAGTTTGGTGGGATTTCTATAAATGTCAGTATCGACAGATACAGGTATCTACACAAATATTCTTGCCAACTCGCCCAAATCCTCTTGATGATCTCTCAAAGGCGCGGTAAAATAAATACATTTGAAATACTTGGAATCTCAGAATATTGGTACCCCTATATTCAAGGGCCCTGTTCGGTTGAAAGGGTTGAACGCCCTCTAAGCTGACCCTGTTGACTGTTGTTACCAATTCACATGAAATGCAAGTTATTGAAAAAAAAACAACTCTATAAGCATCAAAAGTTACAAGGTTAAACAACACGACTCTTAAAATAAGATTAAATTAAGCCAAAAAGAACCGGTTCTTAAGACCATCCCCAAGCAAGGTCATGAGGGAGGTCATGACCTTGCTGGGTCACCTTAATTACATATTAAGAAGGAAATTAGCATGACCCAAGTCACCAATTGACCTGAAAGAGGTCACAAATTGACCTGAAAGAGGTCACAAAGAATGAAGATGACCCAGTTGATGACCCAATACGTGTCTTACTCTGGTTTGTTACACACAAATTAGAAGGACATGCGACATGCTGTCTTCTCCCCATCTGCAAAAATGAAAAAAAGAGCTAGTTAATACTAAATCAAATGAGAAATAACTGGTAAATCAAATTATAAAATAAATATGAGCATATAAAAAAAGGCTATATTTTTTAATTGCCCATAAAATAAACTCAAATTTGATATGTTTTGAACCATTTTGAATACAAACGAGTAGCAAACTAACTGTATAAATATCATTATATGCTAATAGAAATCAAATTAAATTAATTACCTCTAATAACGAAGAATATAATGACAGTGGTAGCGATCTGGTAGGAGACGGAAGACGATGATGGTGAAGGTGAAGACGATGACTGTGATGATGTTGGGCATGGAGAAGATGATGGTAGCAGTTAAAAGTAGATGATGATTTGGGGAATGGGAAATTGGAAGGGTTTGGAGATGATTTGGTGAAGGTGAATTGAAATAATCATAGAGATTGGGGGTGTGTAGTGGGGGATGAAGATGATTTGGTGAAGGTTAATTTGGGGATGAAGTTGGGTATAAGTTACTCCGTATAAAATTTTGCAAAAATAACAAAGGGCATGTGTGTAGTGGGCTTATTTCATGTTTTCTTATTTCACAAATATACTTATTTAAGATGGAAATATCCGTCTTAACCTTAAAACGGATCAAATAACATATGAATATTTGCATTCGTAAGACAAAATACAGTGCTTTTATATTAACAAAATAATTTGTCCTATTTATGCAAGTGACATATTATTTGAGTCGTTTTAACTTAAGACGAATATATCATTTTTAAGAGACACTTATTTTATTAATAAAAAAACCAAGTTCTATAATTATTATATTTACTTAATGTCTTGATTTAAATTACAACATTCACTTATAATTAATGAAATCGTTTTAAAAAATTTAACATTGTTATTTAAAATTAATTTTTTTTATCTAAAGTACGAAATAATATTAAAATGTTTATTATTTGGAATAGTTATTACTCTGTATATTATTAAAAGTTTTACAATTCGAAAATTAAATGTAACTTTGTTTATAATTAGTAATTGAAAAAGTAGGAGAGAAGATTTGGTGGGTAGAGAATGTGGAAAATGATTGGAAATGATGAAAAGTGGAAAATGATTGGGTTGGTGACCTACGTCATGACTTTCTGTTTGGAAAGGTGTAAATGGGTAAGATAAATATGAAGTGATTAAAAGTAAAAATAGGTAGTGATCTAATTAGGAGGAAGAGCCTTGCTTGTGGATGATCTAAAAGAATCGGTGAGTCTCGGTCCTCGACTCCTTGATTACATAACACGAGATTCATTCCCCGAACCAAACCAACGGCCAAATAATGTTCTCAAAGAACGCTTTCGCACAGCTAAAATCCTAATTTCCGTTATCCCATCAATCAAAAATCCCTAAAAAATCAAATCGTCGAATTTTTCAATCACAATCTCAATTACGAAACCATGTCGTTCGAATTAGTGTTGAAGCCATCATGCAGCGGATGCGGTACAAAGAACGATTTGTACGGAAGCAATTGCAAGCATCTTACGCTTTGCTCTAGCTGCGGTAAATCCATGGCGGAAAGTCGCGGCAAATGTTACGAGTGCGGTGCCCCTCTCACTCGCTTAATTAGGGTTCGCTACTTTTATTCAATCAATTGTATTGTATGTTCGATTTCTGGAATTTTAATTTCATTTTGAGTAATTAGGGTTTTTTTTGTTTTAGGAGTATAATGTTAGGGCGAGCTCCAGCAGTGATAAGAATTATTTTATTGGGAGGTTTGCGACAGGTTTGCCTAGCTTTTCTAAGAAGAATTCTGCTGAGAATCAATGGAGTTTGCACAAGGAAGGGATTAATGGTCGTCAATTGACTGATTCTTTGAGGGTACTTCGTTTTTCTTTTTCGTGTTTTCGTCTTCGTTTTGCGTTGTGGAAAATGGAGATAGTTGTGTTGTTTAGGAGGAATTTAGCTTGGAGATCATGTGTCTCTTGTCATTTATTGTAGGTTGTTTGAAGAGTATTTTTGGACTTTTGATCATTTAGTTATGTTGTCGTGGGTCTTTATGTTAATCGTAAGTCTCATTGACGACGGAGTAATTCCGTCTTCAGCTGAAAACGGGTCAAATGTGGCCATTTTAACGACAAAGGTAACCAACCACATTTCCTAAGCTATAACTGGGTGTTTGTCAAATGGTCACATCTATCGTTAAACTGGTCACATTTGGCCCGAATTTGTGCCAAAATGAGAATTTGTGTTGTGCTAAAAGCAATGTAAAGAAATGACCGGAACTAAAGGAGTGTATATTTCTTTTACCTTTTGATGGAATTCTGTAGTTCTGTAAGTTCTCTGAGTGGTGAAATTGCTGTGCCAAAATGTCGTTAGGTGTAGTTTGTTACGGGTGAAATTTTGTTTTTGAACTTAGGATGGTGATTCTTTTGTTATTGCAGCTTGAATAAATTTGCTAGAGCTTGTGTTCATTAATGAATTTTGTATGTCAATTATATATTAGGTGTTTAGTTTATGTGAAGTTGTTGAAAGGTGGAACTTACTTTTAGCTGGATTGTTGAGGAGAAAAACATACCATGTATGGGGGGGGGGGGTAAAGTTTCTTTTCGTATCGATGATAACAGAAGAGTACATAAGGAAGAGGAGTATAGATGGCTGAGTGGTCATAGTTGTCAATAATTAATGTAGTTTAGATTGGAATCGCTACACTTTCAGTACTCACAGTTTTTACTTTACGACAACAATATTACTCCAATTTTTGAAGGCTCTCGCTTATGACAGGTGAGGTCGTAAGGGGTTGGACGTAAAAAAAATTATTGTACACCAAAAAGAACAATTATTTTTGAGCAGCTTGGTAAGCTAAGCAAGTTGATTTTGTTATCATTTGAGTTTCTTAAGTGTCAATATCAAATCTGCACCCTATGATACATTTATACTGCAGTGAAGTGTAGTAAGTTTGAGATTCCTTGTCGTCACAATTTACAGTTTAGGCTTTTGTGTGTATCAGTGGATTTTTATGTGCAGTCCAAAACTAAGGAAAAAGTAGTATTTATCTTTATCTTTGTTTTTTGGGTGCAAATGTAAGTATGATTAATAAGGCCCATGGCCAACCAATACATCATCCTTTACATACCAAGTGCAATCACCCAGAAATTAACATTACAATCTAGATGGTCAACAAGCTAAATTACATTAGTTCCTTAGCCCTACACCAATTAAACTCTTCCTGTTTTATCTTCCCTAGTTCCAATTACATCAAACGAAGCTTAGCCTGGCATCTGATTTCCTGGATTAGCTTCTCAGGCCTGATAACATAGGACTCCACTCTGCACCTGTTCCTGGTCATCCATATGCCATACTAAACATCCCCCACCAGAGACCAATATACTTTCCTGATAAAACCAGTAGGCTTCCTCATTCTGATCAATGCTGCTGGTGTATGACCTTCTCTGGGAGAAATCCGAGTCCATTCATCCAAGTATTCATAGCATTCCTGAAAGAGATGATGGTGATCTTCAACAGTAGTCTCACATAAATAACAATTGGTACTTCCTGCAAAACCCATTCTCTGCATTCTATCAAGAGTTAGTAATCTTTCTCTGTTAGCCAGCCAGTAAATGAAGTTGTGCTTTGGTATATTCATTCTATTCCAAACAGTACAGCACCAGGAAATTCTTGTGTTTGTATCACCAGTCAGCCATTTATACCCTTTCATGATAGTATAGTTATCAACATCCTCCTGCCATTCCCCTGCTAAAAACCCAGCTTTGAGAGATTCCTTGACTGCACAAATCTTCCTCCAAGCCCATGAACTCGAGCTACTAGGAACATAAGTGAGCCAATTCCTCCCTTTCAGATATATCTTATCTATCCATTTTATCCAAAGATGATCTTTCTTTAGAAGAATCCACCAAGCAAGCTTGCCCACAGCAGCAACATTCCACATTTTACTATCAAAAATACCCAAACCACCACTCTCTTTACTCTTACAGAGGATATTCCAGGACACTAGAGGTGCCTTAGAGTAGGTATCCTCCCCTTCCCAGAGAAAATTCCTACAAAGTGCCTTTAGTTTATCAAGAACCCCCATAGGAAGAATAAAGATTTGTGCCCAGTAAGTTTGAATAGTACTCAACACAGATTTCACTAAGGTTAGTCTACCAGTATAGGAAATTTTCCTCTTATTCCAACCTTTAATTCTAGCAATCATCTTTTCTACCAGCCCATTACAATCATTCTTGGACAATCTTTTATGAGAAATATTCACTCCAAGGTACTTAAAAGGTAAACTTCCCCTAGTGAAACCAGTATTATCCAGAATGAACTCCTCAGGCTCCTTATCCACCCATTTAATAATCAAATCAGACTTATCATTATTAATCTGTAATCCAGAAGCCTTTGAGAAGCTACTGAATCCCTCAACAATCATAAAAATAGACTTAATGTCTCCTTTACAAAATGTAGTGGCAATGTAAAGTTTTTCATGTTCCTCTATCTAAACACGAAAACAGTATCTTTACTTTCACGAGTTTGATTTTGTTTTTTTGGGTAAGACGTGGGGTCATATACTATATCTGTACTCGTCCTTTTTAGCCTTCTGCCGTACTGGCTTTATTGTTCTATGCTACTTACTCTATATTCACTTGTAATGCGAGTACTCAACATTGTGTTCAATAGGAGAAGTTCAAGAACAAACCTTGGTTGCTGGAGGATGAGACTGGCCAATCTCAGTACAGTGGTCATCTGGAGGGTGCACAATCTGCGACATACTACCTTCTAATGTTACAGGGGAAAGAGTTTGTTGCAATACCAGCTGGTTCATGGTAAGCTTGGAAACTCTTTAGTTTTCCAAAATATCCTTTTTTTTTCCAGCTGACTTGGAACTGCATTGCATGCCCTTTTTCACCTTTTAAAAGACTTATTATAATTACATCTTTGCATCCATTGGTCGCATTTACTGTTGATTAAAATGGTGTGACAAAATGTTGACTTTCATGATCTATCCTATCGGTGTGTTCTTTTGAGCTTGACTAATCCTGAATATACGATCTTTTCTTTTTCATGATATGCTACTTCTATTTTGATTAAATTGTGGTTATCTTAGGTACAACTTCAACAAGGTTGCACAATATAGGCAACTCACAATAGAAGAGGCAGAGGAGAAGATGAAAAATAGAAGAAAAACTGTAGATGGTTATGAAAGATGGATGATGAAGGCTGCTAGCACCGGGGCAGCTGCGTTTGGACTTCACCCCGAGTCCGTGAAGGAGAGTCCTGCTGGCGGAGGAAAAGGACGTAAGAAATCAGATGGTGAGAATGATGGTAATCTGTCAGATAAGGGGGAGGAAGATGAAGGTGAAGAGTCTGCGAGGAAGGATAGACTTGGGCTTAACAAGAAAGGTAGTGGTGATGATGAGGATGATGAAGGTCGAAGAGGAGGTGATTTCGATGATGAAGATGACAATATTGAGAAGGGTAAGGATTTGTTTGGTGCTTTAATTTTGAAAAACAGTGCTCTGTATATAGGCTTCTCTTATTGTGGTCATGCTTTTAACTATTTCTTTGTCCTTCACAATCACTTTCAGTGTAGGGATGTTCAAAAACTTCTAATGCGTTGTTAAAAATTTGTTGGTAGAACAGTGTCATTGATTTATGTGTAAATTATGCATTAGGCTTGTTGATATGTTGTACATAGCCTCACATGTCCCGCTTCTTGCCAAGGCCTCACATGTCCTTACTAATTTGGCTGTCTTACTCATCCATCTGCATCTTCTTGAATTTCACACTTGGCTAGCAGTGATTGTGTCACCGTTGGGTGCAGTGTCTTGCAAAAAATATTGTTCATAAACAAATACGGCATTGTTAACATCTTCTCCAAACAGTTCTTGTTTATGTATGGTGGGCCGAAATGTTTTTGCATGTTCCACGATTGTACTCATGTTATGATCGTTTATTATTTTTCATTGGACCCCAAAGGTTCTTTTTCAGGTCATGAATTTATAAACTATATCGAGTCAAATAAGTCACTATTTTTTGTAATAATCATGGTTTCTGCTTCAACAGCAATTATTGGATATGGGACTATTTCAAATTATACACTCTCCAAGTTTTAGGAAGTACTTACCACATTTACTTTTGCACAATGATTAAGGAATATTTATGACCGTGAGTGGATGATGGATATCACCAATACAATTCACAACATTTACTTTTAGTCGCACAAAACATGCTCAAAGTTTGGAGGGAGAGACTCCCTTGCTCCATTCCCCCTCCGTCCCTTCCCTCCCAAATTCTCAATCTCCCATCCACCCCCTACTCCTCCTCACCCTTTCACTACTCTTTTGGCACCCAAACGAAGAGTGGATTGTTTCATCCTATTCTTTGAAATAACAATCTTGTCCGTTGTTAGTGATTTGTGGACAACCGCTACTAGTCAGCCACCTGAAGATGTCTAATAGAGATTACATCCTTCAACACTGGGCTTACTTTATGTCTGTATTGTATGTTATGTGTAATAGAATATGGAGTCCTAAACTTCCTGCGTCACCATTTATTAGGATCGGGTGCGACTTGTTCATTAACTTTCATAAGACTGCTGGGGCTCTCTGTTGATGCGGCAGAATTGAGCTTTTAAACCTCCTCCTCTTAGGCCCTAACCACTTTTCCCTTTTTTTTTTTGGGGCCCAAATAGTAAGAATACTTTTCCTAAGCTAAAATTATGTCTTGTATTTTTCACTCCCTAATGGCACTGAAGTCAAAACATCCTCAAAGTTATCAGTAACATATAGGAGATCAGAACTTCTTAGTTCAGTGAAATTTAATACTTATATGGCTATATTAGTTAATTCATACTCCCACCCTTTCTATACTCCATTTATAATTGTACTGTATACTTGAAACGAACTGATAAAACAATGATAACACCAAGGCTTTAGGAATTTGTGTGTCAGCATGAAGCATTAGAAGGAATTTAGAAAAGCATGCATTTAAATGGAGGAACTTGTGGGAGAAAGAGTAGAAACTAAAAGCTAAGAGGGAAAGAGTAATTGCACTAAACCATAGCAAAACCAAGAAAAGCAATGAGCAGAACTTGATTTTATTGCTTGTTGAATTATGGTCAGCTCGACAGGTTAGGGCTTGTGGGATGATCTTTTTTTTTGCCAAGTGACAATGGTTTAAATTTACATGTATGTGGAGTGGCCGAGTGAGAATTTCACTTTAGCTTGTGGCTGATTTATTTTTGTTCTTTTCTTGGGGGGGTTCTGCTAGGTGATGACTGGGAGCATGAGGAGATTTTCACGGATGATGATGAAGCTGTTGGTAATGATCCCGAGGAACGAGAAGACCTACTGGCACCAGAAGTTCCTGCTCCTCCAGAGATTAAAGAGGTTTGCCTTTGGTGGACTTTCTTCTACTCTCTTGTTCAATGTATACAAAAAAGAGTTCATTAAGAAATAGAATCTGGAGGGGATGATTCGGTCATACCTAAAACTTGACGGTTCTAATTATTGGTACTGCAAGTGATGGACTTGAATGCCTAAACCTTATTGCCTTAATAAGGCTTCTGCTTGCTGCTGCTAACAATTGGGTGCTGTTTTCCTAAGAGTGAAATAAATGCTCATAAGCGCAATTTTTTAGGACGATGACGATGAAGAAGAAGGGGATGAAGAGGAGGGCAAATTGAGCAAATCAGGGAAAGAGCTGAAGAAGTTGCTTGGGCGATCCAATGGCCTCAATGATTCTGATGGAGATGAAGAGGATGACGCGTCAGGCAAAAGAAAGGAAGATGAAGACGATGATGATGAAGAAGTAAGTATATATATTCACTCGTGTACTTTCATAGATACAGAGACAACTTGGTTCTTTCAATTGCCAAATTGCATTGCAGTAAAGGTTTTGTATGTCAGGATGATGAGGACCGCCCTTCTCCTGTTTTGGCTCCAAAGTTGAAAGATCCCAAGGAAGAAGCTAGTGATAGTAGCCCTTCAAAACCAGCTGCTGGTAAATCTTCTCGAGGGACTCCTACCTCAAAATCGGCTAAAGGAAAGAGGAAAAATGGTGATGATACAAAACCTGCTAGTGGCAGTGCTTTAAAGAAGATAAAGTCAGAAAGTGTATGGTTTCTTTCGGTTGACCTTAAATTTGTGACTTATGTGGATTTTTTTCTTTCTATTAATCTTTTTTGGATGTTTATCCGAGTATAGGATGTTAAGCCTAACATAAAAGAAGAATCTTCAAAAACTGGCGGAGGTTCAAAAATTACACCATCATCTGCTCAAGGGATGGCCGGCGCATCATCTGCTCAAGGCCCAGTCAAGGAAGAGGAAATTAGGGCTGTTTTATTGCAGAGATCTCCTTTAACCACTTCTGAACTTGTGGCTACATTTAAAGCTAGACTGAAGTCCCCTGAGGTACATGTCTACTGCCTGCCGTTGTTCTCTAATTAAAATTTTCACCCTTCTGCTTTAATTCTCCCAATATGAATTTCTGCGTTTCAAATGAGAAGATCTCTTGTCTGAATCTCTATGTATTCCTCAATTAATTTTAAAGTTAAATGGGTTGCTCCAACTTGTTTGGCAGTCTCATATACGTTTGTGTATGGCTTAACCTTTGACGTATTATACTATTATCTCTCACGTTGAAATAAATTCTTCTGTTGACTGAAAAGATCTTTGTGTTAGATTATAATCCGTACTATTACTGTCGATGATAATAATCCATGTGAATCGCTTTTCAGGACAAGAAGGCATTTGCAGAGATTCTGAAGAGGATATCAAAGATACAGAAGACCAGCAATAATCAGAACTATGTTGTGTTGAGGAAGTAATGTGAATTTTGTAAGTTTAAGCTCACTTTTGATCTGTGATGGCTATAATGTCGATATTGGGCGGCAAAGACTCATACCATACACGTCAAAATCTTGTATAAAGGTAGAGAATTAAGGGATTGGATCAGTCTCCTGTTTAGAGTTTGGTAGTAGCCGGGTAGTTGTCTCTCGTCTTTGAACTCTGCCTTGGATTTTCATTTGTTTCAATCTTAAATTTCACAACACTTCACTGTAAGCTGCTGTAGCTACTGAATCTTGCTGATCAGTTTTCTGCATTTAACCAAATGCTGAGTTCACTTATCTTTTGTTCATGGTCTGAAAGTCGATGCTGTATTTGTAAAATGCTTTTAGCTTTACGCACTTGTCTTTATTTTGGATATTTTATATGGTAGCCTTGTGTTTTTGGTTTTTCTCAAGTTGTAACCCTCCTTTTGAAAAAAACTTTAAATGACCATAAGGCATAAGCCCATAACTCTCGGACATGATTTCAGAAAACGCCGTTTTTTTATAATCGATTGTCTTTACGAGATATCTGATTTTCAACAAAAGAATCACCATCTTTCTAAGATCGTGCAAAAATTATGCTGGGTTGAACTTTTTTAACCGAATAAACTTTGACGGACCATCTCTTTTGGCCGTGAGTTTGCAAAGTGACAATTTTTTCTCAAATTGGTTTTAAAAAAAATTGCTGTTTTTCGAACTTTGTGGCCGAGCTTTATTTTATTTTTGCTCTTCTTCAAAAAGAGTGGTATTTTTTTTTGTTATATGATAGAAGAAAAGCTTTAGGTAGAGTTGATTAGTCAATTGTTCAATGCATCAACTTACCCTAAATTCTTATGCTGTTTTAATGAAAACCCTAACTAAGCAACATGCAATTTTCGTTAATAGTTTGGTATCAAAACGTCAAAACTTGTATGCTTTAAAGATCTTAATTACTATCCAGTCTTGTTGAGATTAAGACAAGGACACTTACCGGCTTATCACTAATACATGGTTACGAACATAAGATAGATTAACAAACAGCACCATTAAACCGAGATTAGATTGACTTAACAACAAACTTGTTGTCATATACAATCTTATACAAGAATTTTCATCAAAGAACAACATGGCTAAGTATGATGGCAGAAAGGACCATTATGACTGAACCATGGATCTTGATTGTCGATGAAGGAGCGACGGGTTGTTGCGCCAAGAAACCAGCTGCTTGAACGTTTGATATGGACTTGACCTGTACAGGAAGTTTTAAACCTTTCTTACACTTCTCAATGTTACTGCTCACAAAGTAGCGGCTTCCTTCCTCTTGAAGCGAAATCTTGTCGATGCCCTCAGTGAACATCAGTATGGGGTTGCTCACGTTACAGGACTCAAACTCGTCTCTACTCCTTAGCTCAACCACGTTGTCTTTCTCTATGCCACCCATGTATGCAAACGCTGCTCGTTCACCCAACATTATCAAGTTCGATTAAAACATGGTGTACCAAATTATAAAAACCGAAAGTCTCATATATAACATACTAGAAAAATTAGTCAAACAAACGAGATACATAATACTCCCTCTGTCCCAGTCAAGTCCGAGTCAATAGTTACAGTTGCTTTATTTCCCCTCACAAAATAAAGTAATTGTAAACTATTCACCGGGACAGAGTGAGTACAACTAATTTAGTAGTATCAACATACAATATGGGTAAGACAGCAAGGGAACTTACAGAGAAAGTCCCCAACCATGAAAGTGCGATCAGTAGCCCATGAAGCGATGTCAGAAGAGACGTCCCAACCACGGTGGTGTCCGACGACATGGTGAACTTGTGCTTCAGCCCATTTTCCTGCTTGCATAAACATTACTACAACCACCAGCATTGCAAAAACCATATCTCTAGTAGTCCTTGCACTCTCCATTTTCTCTCAACTAAAGAATGAATCAAGGGAAACTATTTAAGGGAAATAATATACTTTACAGATATTATTATTATTATTATGATAAATTATAAATTTGTAATAGACTAAAGTCACTAATACAAAAACTTTTGTTTTTGCTTGCACCACACTCACTCCTTAACAAAAGAAGAGGCTTTTCCAAGAAACTTCCTACTTGATAAAAGACTGGTAGGTTTGGGGCCAAAAATAATGTTGCAACGTTAGTATATATTTATACACCTAGTGTTACTCCACACGGAAATATCGCTCTTATTTTTAAGATGAGTCAAATATCAACTCACATGAGCACATATGACAAAGCTTTTGCTTTTTTTCATGTATCATGTTTTTGTCTTATTCATCTAATATAAGTATATTTAACTCGCATTAATTTTAAAACAGATATACTCATCTTAAATGAGAATTTAGCCTGACGGTGCAACACATGCAAGCTAAGGCAGCATGACTCCAATAAATTGGCGTTTAATGTGCTCTCGTGTTCTCCTCAATTGTAAATTATTGTTCAAAATTGTTATTAAAACCACTCATGGCATGTATGTACTAATGTTATTGTTTTAAAATGTAACAAGACATTTTGTATTTTATTTTAAGTTATCATATGAAATCTTGAGAGCTTTCTTAATTTAAATTTTAAGAGATTTCATATTGTTAGTTAATAGATACTATAAAATAAACTTTTACATAATTTTTATGAAACTCTTCTAGTCTATCACGTTCTAGATGGATTATTGAAGAGAACCAAAATATTGATTTTAATGCTGACGGAATTTGAATCCAAATTATAAGCACCACCTCTTATACCTTTACCAATTAAACTAGTTGATATTAGTTATAGAGAGTTAAACCGGTGTAGTACTTATAGTAGAAAAATAAGACGACGCCACTAACTTGTAATACCCAATCCCGTACCACCCTCTCACACACCATATGCACGGTCCATTAATATGAACTAAAGATCATTAATAAATATTTTGTTTTAAAAGTTAATGTTGCCCTTATATATATTATTCACAATCTCATTTAAAATGAACGCTATCCGTTTTAAGTTTAAAACATGTCAAATACATATTATATCACCACACTTCTTGCCTACAAAATAGCAAAATTTTTATCTTTATTACCACTATGTGTTACTATTTGACCCGTTATAAACTTAAAACGAATAATATCTGTCCTAAACAAGACATAACAGCTTAATATATATTCTGTACGCATAAAACGTTTTTATTAATGTTGATAGGCAGTGGCGGAGCCAGGATTTGAATTTAGGGGGGCGAAAAATTTTAGGGGGGGCGAACGACTATTTTCATAAGGTACTTTTAAAAAATTTCGAAATATTTCAATACAAACTTCGAAAATTTCAACGTATTAGTCATCGGGGGGCCGACCGCCCCTGCTAGCCCCCCTAGCTCCACCACTGTTGATAGGTAGTTGCCAGCTGGTACTATGTGAGAGGAGTGATACAAGTGCGCTTAAAATCCAACAGATTTGTCAGTTGGTAATTCATTATCAAGGATGAAATTGCTTCAAATTATCACAGCACTGTACGAATATATATAACGTATTAGTCATCAAGGGCATGACCATGACATGACTAAAGCCACTCGTGGCTCGCGTGCGTCCTCTAAATACCCACCAACCCTTCAACATATCTTGCTTAACACGGGATCCATCTAAAAGCTTTAGACGGGTTAAGCCCCCTCACAAGAAAGTAAGTGGGGCAAGTTGGGGGATCACCCCACTTGTCTCACTTGCTTTCTTGTGAGGGAGATTGACCCGTCTGAAATTTACAGACGAATCGTCCCGTCTGAAATGAGAATTTGTGCCAACCTTCTACTCCTTTTTCAACGACTTAGAAGATATAGATTACAAAAGTAGTTCGTTCGTACCTATGTACTATGCAAACTGAAATGTACGTACTATACGAGACTAGTAGACGATACTAGAGAAGAATGTTAGCTTAGGAGTTAGGACCCGTGAACATATCGAGAAACACAAATTTACACGTCCTAAAGCCTTGAATGTGTGCCCGTAACACCCTCACCCGACTCCGGTCCGGCTACAAGTCTAGGCCTCACCATACATTACTAACAATAATCCTCCATTAAAGCATTGGTGAGAGAATCTTGTTATGAGCAATGAGTAAAGGATGACACACAATTATTAGCGCCTTTGGATTGGATTAACACGTAATGAATGGAACAACTCTGTCATAGAAAGTGAATAAGTCTTGAACTCCTATATTCAAGAGGAAATGGTGAATAAGTCTTGAACTCCTATATTCAAGAGGAAATTGCAAACACGCATCGTCTCACCTTAGTATCATACAAGTTTCGCGATAATACAACACACATGTATGGCCAAATGAACCTGGATGATCATGAGTGCTATAGAGAAGCATCCTAGTTTCTCGTAGAAGGAGGTCAACCCTTCGCACTCAAGTAGGTAACTCTATCAAGTCTATCTTAGCATAGATCACTCAAACGTAAGTTATAGACTCGTTAAGAGCACAAGAAGCTCAATCTCTCAAACAACGGCTATGGGTTTAATAAGAATGAATACTCAATCTAACACAATGTAATGTTCTTCACTCAAGGGCTATGAGTTCATTAAGAGTAAATACTCAACCTAACACATTGTATGTTGAAAATTATACCCTGAGCTTTGATAGCCAACGTCATTGTAAAAAGGAACTGTGATTTCATTACTGAATTGCAGGCCATTTGCGGCTGCTGCTACTTCTGTGTTTTATGTATTTTTTGTGAATACTTCCATGGGACTGCCTTACATGTATATATAAAGTTGAGCACTTTACCCTAGATGCTCACTAGAAGACAGAAACTAAATAAAGGCAGAATTGCCATTACAAACAGACAAAATAGGATAATAGCTGTTTCCACCTAACCAGTACTGTGAGCATGGTGTCCAAGCAACACATTTTTATATGTTCTTTTACACTCCCCCTCAAGGTGTGAGTGTGGCTTGTTCATCACTCCCATCTTGTCAAGAAGTCTGTTTTGCTGCTTAACAGTTAGAGACTTGGTGAGAACGTCTGCAATCTGATTGTGAGATGGAGTATAGGTTGGCTGTATCAGGCCTTTTGTGACCTTTTCTCTCACAAAGTGGCAGTCCAGCTCGATGTGCTTTGTTCTTTCATGGTATATCGGGTTGGCTGCAATTGCTAGGGCAGCTTGATTGTCACAATGGAG
Organism: Heliosperma pusillum; assembly: GCA_022085475.1. Lineage (NCBI taxonomy): Eukaryota > Viridiplantae > Streptophyta > Magnoliopsida > Caryophyllales > Caryophyllaceae > Heliosperma > Heliosperma pusillum. The sequence goes on along the minus strand of JAIUZE010010143.1, from coordinate 21,742 downwards.
AAGGACATGGGAAAGATATTTAATTCCCAGATCTTTGAGAAGAGATGTTAACCATGTAACCTCACAGGTAGTCAGAGCCATGACTCTATATTCGGCCTCTGCAGATGAGCGTGCTACCACATATTGTTTCTTTGATTTCCATGAAATAGGTGATTGGCCAAGAAGAATGCAAAAACCAGTAGTTGACCTTCTAGAGTAGGGGCAAGAGGCCCAGTCTGAGTCACAATATGCTGTCAGTCTTGCTGCAGAGGAGGTGGCCAAAAGGATCCCTTGGGCAGGAGCAGATTTAAGGTATCTTAGCACCCTTTTAGCTGCCTGCCAGTGATCAATTGTGGGAGCCTGCATGAATTGGCTGAGCATCTGAACAGAGAAGGAGATGGCAGGCCTAGATATGGTAAGGTATATAAGTTTTCCTACCAATCTTCTGTATGATTCAGAAGATGTCATGGGGATTCCCTTAGTTGGTTCAAGTTTCATATGACTGTCCAATGAGACTCTAAGGGGTCTTTCCCTTTCAACACCAAATTCCTTGATCATATCCAAGGTATATTTCTTTTGTGAGATAAATATACCCTGTGAAGTGTGATCAATCTCCAAACCCAGAAAATAGGATAGTTGCCCAAGATCTTTCATATGGAACTGTGAGTTCAGAAATCTTTTGAGATTCTCAATTTCTTCTGAATTGTTGCCTGTAATCACCATATCATCAACATAAACCAATACAGCTGTAATTGATTGGGGGGAGTTCTTGACAAAGAGGCAGTGGTCAGCAGTAGATTGATGATAGCCAGATTGGATTAGTGTTTGTGACAGTTTAGCAAACCATTGCCTTGGTGCTTGTTTGAGCCCATAGAGGGATTTCTTCAACCGATACACTTTTGATCCTTGATACTTTGATGTTGGGTTATTAGAGACAATTATTCTGTCACCAAGTGCACTGTAACCCATAGGAAGAGACATGTAGACTTCCTCCTGAAGGTCACCATGCAAGAATGCATTGGTGACATCCATTTGGCATGTGTGCCATTTCTTCATTGCTGCAATGGCCAAGAGAGCTCTGACAGTTGTCATCTTGGCCACTGGGGCAAAGGTTTCAGAATAATCATACCCCATTCTTTGTCTACAACCCTGGATAACAAGACGAGCCTTGTGCCTTTCTATGCTTCCATCAGGTTTGTATTTTAATTTGTATAACCATCGGCATCCTATGGCTCTTTTACTCGGAGGTAGATCCATAATCTCCCATGTTTTGTTTAATTCCAATGCCTCAAGTTCTTGATTCATAGCATCTACCCACACTTTCTGTTTAACAGCTTCATTAAATAAATATGGTTCTTTTTCAGTTGACATCTTGTTCACCATGTTTGCAAATGAACTCCTCACTTGAGTCACTGTCACTTTTGAGATTGCAGCGGCCTCAGTTCTACTTGTCGCTGCCTTTTGATTAACAACAAAATCTTGTATCCAGGTGGGAGTCTTCCTTTCTCCAGAGGATCTTCTTTGATCAACATCATTTTCTTCCATTCTGTTGGTCTCTCCTTCTGCTTCATGCTGCAGTTCCTCTTCATGACTATAAAGAGGTGTGTTGGTACTATTTTCTTCATTGCGGTGTTCATTCTCAGTGCCACCCATGTTTGGCACATCTATTATTTGAGTCTCATGTGCTGAAGGTTCATCCGCAGTGATATCAACAGGTATAGGGTTCATATAATTTCCCTTGGACATTGGAGAATAAGGGAATATTTCTTCATAGAATATCACATCTCTAGTAACAAATCTTCTTTTGGAGATCAGGTCTTGCACCCTATATCCCTTCTGTTGTGTGGGGTAGCCAATTAAGGAATATACATGGTACACCCCTGGCACTGAACTTCCCTCCACCTTTCTCAGGATTATGTGCCATGACAAGGCAACCAAACACCCTTAGTTGGGCATAATTAGGTTTGGTTCCATGAATTCTTTCATAGAGGGTCTTGTTCTAGACAACAGAAGATAGAAGTCCGTTGATCAGGTACGCTGCTATCATTACCCAATCTCCCCAATAGGCCAAAGGGAGTCCTGAGTGAAACCTCCAACCCTTGCTAATTTCGAGGAGGTGTCTATGCTTTCTTTTAACAACACCATTCCGTTGGGGTCTATCAACTATACTAGTCTGATGGATGATGCCCCTTTTTAAAAAGAAATCTGTACAATTATGGTCATCAAACTCAAGGGCGTTATCAGATCTTATGACCTTTATGCCTCTTCCAAACTGAGTCTTGGTGTACTCATAAAAAAATTTCAGATTCTCGAATGCATCAGATTTATGGACCAACAAATATACCCATGTCCCTCTAGAGTATTCATCAACAATAGTGAGAAAGTATTTAAACTTTCCTTTATATGGAATTCGGTAGGGACCCCATATGTCTATGTGTATGAGGTCGAAGGGATGAGCAACAATAGTTTGACTAAGAGTAAAGGGTGTTTTTGACATTTTAGCCATGGGACAAGAAAGACAAACATCATGAGATAATATTATATTCAAAGAGGATATATGTCTTAACTTGGAATAGGGGGCATGACCAAGTGTACGATGCCACAACGAATATTGAGAATTAACAGCTTTAACATTCAAAGAAATTCTATCATTACACTCAGTTTTTGAAAAGAAAATTGGCTTCAAAATAGTATTCTCAGCCTTAGGATTACATTTTTTGACAGAATTGAAAGAGTTGCTAATTTGATGCATTTTCCTTGTTTTGGTGGCTTCAAGAGTTTGTATTTGCGCTAGGTCTTTATCATGAAGGTAGTACAAGCCACTTGATGCTCTTCCCTCACCCCTAACAGTCTTCCTATCAGAGTCTTGCACATAATAGTGTGACTCATAAAATGTGACAATGCACTTATTGTCATGTATCAGTTTTTGCACAGACATAAGATTCTGCTTGAAGTTTGGCACATGAAGTAAATTTTTCAGAATGAGGCCATTTTTAAGGGTAATATCCCCTTTGTGTGTGACATAAACTACTTCTCCATTTGGAAGGTTGATTTTTGGTCTGTTAGTCACAACCCTAACATTGTTCATATTAGAAACATAAGGGGACATGTGGTCTGAGGCTCTAGAGTCCACAATCCACTCATTTTGAGATGTATAGAGGCTGTAACAATGGATTATATCTGCAAAGTTACATTCAATCTCATCATATGTGTCTTCCATGGCCTTTGCATAGCTGTTGTTGCTAATCCCTGGCACCATCTTCAACAATTTCTCAAGTTGTTCAGTTGCAGCCCCAATTGCAGAGGTGAGATCTGATTCATCAGTCTTAGCATTAGGTACAGTCCTCCTTCCCCCTTTGAATTTCCCTTGGCCATTGTAGGTTCTATTATTACCCAGAAATCCTTGCCTCTGCTGTTGAGAATTTCCCTGATAGTTTCTCTGAATCCTGGTATTTTCTGAATTTTTGGTGTTGTAACTCGAGCCAATTTTATTGCTCTTTGGATGACCCATTGGATACCCACAAATCTTCCAACACTTTTCCGATTTGTGGTTTTTTCTGCCACAGTGAATGCACTTTTCTTCTTCAAACTCCCCCTTTCCCATGAATGCAGTTATGTCTTGAGTTTTGGTGGTTTTCAGAGTGTCAAATTGTGTCTCTTCTTGTAGTTTCATGGAGAGAGCAGAGTAGACAGTTGGAAGAGGGTCCATGAGTAGTATGTTGCTTCTAAGCATCCCATACTCCTTGTCTAGTCCATTCAAGAACTGAAACAACATCCTTTCTTCAGTTTGGACAACCACAACTTCCAGGTACTCGGCTATTTCCGTTGTGATTTTAGTGATATGAGGTAACTGACACATATTATCGAGTTCATCCCACACAGTTTGTAGCTGAGTATAATATTCTTCCACATGCCTCTTATCTTGAACTATTTCATACGTTTCTCTGTTGAGTTTAAATTTCCTTGCTCCATTAGCAATGGTGTATCTCTTTTCAAGCATGTCCCATATTCCCTTAGCAGTAGGTGTGAATATTACTAACCATCTTAATTCTTTCACTAACATTCTGGAGAATCCATGAAATAACTTGACTATTTGAGGTGTTCCAAGCCTCAATTTTCTCTTCATCATCCTTTGGTTTAGCCACCTTACCAGTCACAAAGCCCAACTTTCTTTTAGCTGACAGTGCCAATTCCATTTGGCGTTTCCAAAGAGGATAATTTTCAGATCCAGTCAAGACAGGGGTAATTCTGACAGTGTTGGTGCCTTCTGTTGGGTTATAAAACAGAGGGTCTAACATACTAATCATCTTAGATGTATTTGATTCATCCCCAGGCATGATGAACAGAAAAAGATAAAAACTTGTACACACAAAAGATAAAAGCTTGCAAGGAAAATACGTACATCATACAACAACTTGCTTAGAGACGGGGGAACCAGAAACTTACAGAAAAACAAGGAAAGAAAATAGTTAAGGCTATCAAGAGCACAAGGGCTCTGATACCATGTTGAAAATTATACCCTAAGCTTTGATAGCCAACGTCATTGTAAAAAGGAACTGTGTTTTCATTACTGAATTGCAGGCCATTTGCGGCTGCTGCTACTTCTGTGTTTTATGTGTTATTTGTGAATACTTCCATGGGACTGCCTTACATGTATATATATAGTAGAGCACTTTACCCTAGATGCTCACTATAAGACAGAAACTAAATAAAGGCAGAATTGCCATTACAAACAGACAAAATAGGATAATAGCTGTTTCTACCTAACCAGTACTGTGAGCTTGGTGTCCAAGTAACACATTTTTATATGTTCTTTTACATTGTACAGTAAGTAATAGGAATGGGTTGTGTACAGTAAGTTTTTTGGGTATCCATCATGAATTCCTCAATCAATGGACATCAGCCCCACTCCCCTCGACGTCCCATGGACTAAACTTGTATTAAGTACCGTAGTTAATAAATACGCTAAGCTCCCCTCGGATCTCACAAGCAAACTTCATAGTGAGAATTTCATTCTAAATTAGTTATCTAACTACCTCATACCTAGTACGAATGTGTCGCTTTTTACCACTGTAAACATCATTGGCGAACCTAGGATTTCTAATGTGAGGTGTGTGAAATAATTTGATTCAAAATTAGTTACGTATTTTTTTACCACTGTAAACATCATTGGCTAAACATCATTACAGCCTTTTAAAAACATGATTTTTAAAATTACAGCCTTATATTTGTTTTTTGAAAATTACACCCAACTAATCACTTTTCAGTGAAAGTTGCATCAAAATGGGGATTCCGGTGATATTTTGTAAATACTGACCGATATACCCCTCCCTTATAATAGATCTATTTTACCCATTAAACTTACTTCTCTCACTACTTTTCCTCTGAAATCTTTTCTTCTTCCCACAAAACCCCTTCCCTCACTCAATCTCTATCAAAATTTCCCTCAAATATGCAATTAAGTCTCTTCTCCATTCTGGGGTTGCTCTGATTAAGCATGTCTGGTAGGGCAGGTGCCTCGTCGAAGCCTTATTCGGAGAAAAGTAAGTGAATTCACTCAAAATTCAATCTTCATCCCTTTCATCTTTTGTTTAAGTGTTTGAACCTCACAATTCAACAAACTCACCTCACTTGAAGACATTGCCAGAGTGACTGATTGCCAGAGTGGTCGCCAAATTGGCGACTGAAATAGTCAATTGGGCGACTGATATCAGTCACCAATTTGGCGACTAACCCAGGCAATCAATCGCCATTTTGGCAATTTGGCGACGCTTTTGTCAGTCGCCAAATTTGGCGACCGAAATTAGTCGCCCGAATTTTATTTGGCGACTAAGGCCTGCGACTGGGCCTTGGCGACTGATTTCAGTCGCCAAATTCATTTTGGCGACTGAAATCAGTCGCCTGTACGATGTTTTCTTGTAGTGCATTTCGTCATCTAAATTGATGAACCCTAATTATTTTCAATTTGGGGAAAAATGAGAACTATTCTCAGACCACCTTGAAGACATTTCATCATCTAAATTGATAAACCCTAATTATTTTCAATTTGTGGAAAAATAAGATACAAATAATAGAGATGAAATTAATAACATTTAAATTTAAACTATACATGTGGTTTAGGGCTCAATGACGATTTGTATCAACAACTAGTATGAGCATAAATGTGAGAGAGAAATGACATGGGAGATGATGAAGAAATGGAGAAGTGATAAAAGAGAGATTGATGACTGAGAAAGGAAGTGCAGCAGAAGCTGTGGCACAGGGCAGGGCAGAATTCCACAATAGGGACAAGGGGGATCAAGGGGTGAGCATTGGTAACCAAGGGGAGGTCTACATGGGTATCCAGGGGTCAATCTGGGGGCAAGGGATGGGTAACAAAAGGGAGAGTTTCAAACTGATGAAGGCTAGCCAAGACCATGTCACAGTGAGGGTCCATGATAGCCAAGACACGAGCCAGGACACGAGCCAAGACACGAGCCAAGCTAGCAAAAGACAAGGCCACCAACACCCAACCACAAAATCACAAAAACAGCCTACAACAGCCACTTGGGGAAGGCATAACTACCACAACACTTTGAACCACCAGCTACCACCAAGCCCAGCTAAAACCTTACCCACCTAGGTCCAAAAAAGTCCTAGGGAACCAGTTCCAAAACACAACACAACTACCCTAAAAATCCAAATCAAAACAGCCTACCCAAAGCCTAAAGCATAAAGCAGTCTTTCCATTTCTAGCTAAAAACTGAAAGACTATCTCCAAAAGTCTTTCCTTGTCTTCCCTACTATTAGAACTACTGCAGAAGAAGGTCAATGAGCATTAATGAGCTTCGTCCACAAGCTTCAAGCCAACACCAAGCAACAAACACAACCTGGAGCATGTCACTGTCATATGTCTGCATTTGTCTGTTTTCAGTTTTCTTTTGTATTTTCAATCTGAATTGTAGCCAGTAACTTGTCACGTTTATGTAGATTAATCCTGGCCCTTAGATGATATTCTAGGGTTGTATTAGATCAAGCATTGAGGCCTATATAAGGACCCATGCTCTTTTGTAGAAGCAGTTGATTATTGAATGAAAAAACTTGAGCATTGTTCTCATTTCCAAAATCTTTCCAACTTGTGCTTTGCCTTAGTTGAAAGTCAGGCCTGATAACATCCTGTGCTAGGCTGTGGTTGTTGATCTAAGTTTGTGGCAAGTTTAGATATCCCTGTGCTTAGACTGTGGGGTGTTTGCTTGTTGTTTAGTTCAAGTCTGCTTACCTGTGCTTGGCTGTGGTAAGGAGTCTTAGCTAGTCTAGTTTGTTGTTTGATTCCCTGTGTTGAGCTGTGGGAGTTGAGTGACATCCATATCCAGCGCTAGATAGGAGTCAAGGGTCCAAATCCTAACACACCCCTATAATATCACTGCAATTCTGGCATCAGAGCTTTGGTTGTGAGGCCATTGTTATCCTAACTACAACAAAAACACAAAAAATAACCCAATGAGTGAAGAGAGGCTTGCAGGTATTGAAGGCAAGGTAGATCAACTAGCAGGCACTGTCAATGTAGTGCTGGCTGCCTTGAACACTGTCATGGAGAACATTACACAACCACTGAGGGGAAGACCACCCCCTAGAGGCAGAGGCAGAGGTCGTGGCCACATGGGCATGGGAAGAGGACAGCCCCTGCAGGAGGAAGAAGGGTCAGACTCAGGTGAAAGCAACAAAACCTATGAGGAAATTGCAGATCACACTGACAAGCATCTCAAGGTAGAAATTCCTGAATTCTCTGGTAGTTTAAACCCTGATGATCTATTAGAATGGATTAGGGATGTTGAGAAGGTATTTGAATACAAAAGTTACTCTGATATTAAGTCTTTTAAAGTTGCTGAGCTAAGGTTGAAGGGATATGCATCCCTATGGTTTGACAATGTAAAACACCAAAGGATTAAGGAGGGTAAGGAACCTCTTAGGTCTTGGTCAAAACTGAAAAAGAAGATGCTAAACAAATTTGTCACTAAAGACTACACCCAAGATCTGTTAATTAAACTATCCAAACTGAAACAAGAAGAGAGGTCTGTAGAGGCATACCTCAGGGACTTTGAGCAATTGACCCTCCAGTGTGAGGTCAATGAGAAACCTGAGCAAAGGATTGCCAGATTCTTAGAGGGTCTAGATAGGAGCATTGCTGCTAGAGTAAGGATGCAACCTTTGTGGTCCTATGATGATGTTGTCAACCTAGCTTTGAGGGTTGAAAAAAATGGGGAAAACCAAACCAGCTCTACCTAAGCCTATTACTAGACCTGCATACAATCCTTACAGTGGTATTAGGATGGGAGAGACCCCTAAGACAACTAGCCAATCAGCCACAGACAAAGGAAAGGGAGTTGTGAACTCTAAACCCAACCCCACCCCAACTGAGAACAAAATCAGATGTTTCCAGTGCCAAGGGTATGGACACTTTAGGAAGGATTGTCCTTCTAAGAGAACCATGACACTTATGGAGGTAGAAGAGTGGGAGAAGGAGGGATTAGTTGAGTATGAGGTTGATGACAGCATGGTGTTAGAGGTAGTAACAGCTGAGGAGGAACCAATGCAGGACTTGATCATGGCTCATCCTGACACAGGCCATAACTTGGTCCTATGGAGGGTCATGCACTCTCAACATACTCCATTGGAGGATGACCAGAGGTCCTTGATATTCAGGAGCAGATGCACCATTCAAGAGAGGGTCTGCAACTTGATCATTGATGGGGGAAGTTGTACCAATGTAGCTTCCATCACCCTAGTGAACAAGCTAAGTCTGATTACTCAGGAGCATCCACACCCCTACAAACTGAGGTGGCTTAACAAGGGGGCTGAGGTAAGGGTTGATAGGCAATGCCTGGTCCCATTCTCTATTGGGAAGGTATACCAAGATGAAGTGTTGTGTGATGTAGTACCAATGGATGCCTGTCACCTACTACTAGGGAGGCCTTGGGAGTTTGATAGGAACACCACTCATCAGGGGAGGGATAACACCTATAGCTTCAGGCATGGGGGAAAGAAGGTAACCTTGACACCTCTACCACCCAACCAGAGGAACTATGGGAGTCCCAATGTCCCAGAGGAGGTCAATGAAGTGTTGTTTTTATCAGAGGCAGCTATGATCAAGGAGATGAAGCAAGAACAACCTGTGATCATCTTGCTATCTAAGGAAGTTACAGAAGGGGAAGGCTCCACATTACCAGCAGAGGTTAAACCTCTGATCTTGAGATACAAAGAGGTCTTTCCAAGAGAATTGCCAGATGGACTACCACCCCTAAGGGGGATTGAGCACCACATTGATTTGGTCCCAGGTTCTGTGCTGCCAAATAGGCCAGCCTACAGAAGTGACCCAACTGCCACCAAGGAGTTGCAGAAACAGATTGAGGAGCTTATGAGCAAGGGGTTTGTAAGGGAGTCCCTAAGCCCTTGTGTTGTACCTGCTCTATTAGTGCCTAAGAAGGATGGCACCTGGAGAATGTGCACTGACAGCAGAGCAATCAACAACATCACAGTCAATTATAGGTTCCCTATTCCAAGGCTAGATGACATGCTTGATGAGCTAAGTGGAGCTCAGATCTTTTCCAAGATTGATCTAAGGCAGGGTTACCATCAGGTGAGGCTCAGAGAGGGGGATGAATGGAAGACTGCATTCAAAACAAAACATGGTCTGTATGAATGGCTTGTCATGCCATTTGGACTATCCAATGCACCAAGCACCTTCATGAGACTTATGACAGAAGTGTTGAGACCTTGCTTGGGCAGGTTTGCTGTGGTTTACTTTGATGACATCCTGGTGTATAGTAGCAGCCAAGGGGAACATCTCAGGCACCTTGAAACAATCTTTGGGATCTTAAAGGAGCAAAAGCTGTATGGGAAGCTAGAGAAGTGTACCTTCATGGTTGAGGAGGTTGCATTTCTAGGGTACATTGTGTCAGGAAGAGGTATATCAGTTGATCAGGAGAAGGTTGCAGCCATACAAACATGGCCTACACCTAAAACCATCACTGAGGTAAGGGGGTTCCATGGGTTGGCTTCATTCTATAGGAGGTTCATCAAGAACTTCAGCTCAGTTGTGGCACCCATAACTGAGTGCTTGAAGAAAGGGGAGTTCCAGTGGACTGAGGAGGCCCAACAATCCTTTGAGAGGATCAAGAGGTTGATGTGTGAGACTCCAATCCTTAAACTACCTGACTTTGATCAGCTGTATGAGGTGGAATGTGATGCTAGTGGGGTTGGCATTGGGGCAGTATTGATACAATAACAAAAGCCAGTTGCTTATTTCAGTGAAAAACTGAATGGGGCCAAGCTCAAGTACTCCACTTATGATAAGGAATTCTATGCCATCATCAGAGCAGTCATGCATTGGGGGCACTACTTGAAGCCAAAGCCTTTTGTTCTACACTCAGATCATGAGGCATTGAAATACATCAGTGGCCTACACAAGCTAAACCACAGGCATGCCAAGTGGGTGGAATTTCTGCAATCCTTTACATTCTCTAGTAAGTATAAGGAAGGGAAGCAAAATGTTGTGGCAGATGCCCTGTCAAGGAGGCATTCCCTATTAACAGTCATGGAGCAAAGGGTGTTGGGGTTTGAATTTCTGAAGGAATTGTACAAGGAGGACCCTGACTTTGCTGAAGAATGGATCACACAAACTGAAGGAGGAAGGACTCAAGGGGGGAAGTACATGCTGCAGGAGGGGTTCTTGTTCCAAGGAAACAAGCTATGCATCCTAAGGGGTTCTTACAGGGATCTACTCATCAGGGAAGTACACTCAGGAGGACTAGGGGGACACTTTGGGGTTCAAAAGACACTTGATATACTGCAGGATCAATTCTACTGGCCCAGGATGATAGGGGATGTTCAGGTTGTCCACAGGAGGTGCTCCACATGTCAGCAAGCCAAGAGTTCTTTCCAGACTGGACCTTACACTCCACTACCAGTGCCAAGTAAACCTTGGGAGGATGTGAGCATGGACTTTATTGTTGCACTGCCTAGAACACAAAGAGGTAAGAATTCTGTAATGGTTGTTGTTGACAGGTTTAGCAAGATGGCTCACTTTGTGGCTTGCAAGAAGACTGAGGATGCTGCAAGTGTTGCTGAGCTATACTTGAAGGAGATTGTGAGGCTACATGGAGTTCCTAAGTCAATAGTCTCAGACAAGGATGTTAAGTTCATGAGTTACTTCTGGAAAACACTATGGAGGCTCTTGAAGACCAGACTTTTGTTCAGCACTTCTCACCACCCTCAGACTGATGGCCAAACTGAGGTCACAAACAAGACTCTAGGGAGGATCTTGAGGTGTCTGGTAAGCAAGTCCTTGAAGGATTGGGACTTGAAGCTAGCTCATGCTGAGTTTGCTTTCAACAGAGCACCCTCATCTGCAACAGGTCACAGCCCATTTGAGGTTATCTATGGGATTAATCCCCTTATGCCACTGGAATTAGCTAACATACCAAGGGAGGAGGTGAACTTTGATGCAAAGAGGAGGGTTGAGCAGATGGTGAAGCTTCATGAGGCAGTCAGAAAGCAAATAGAAAGGGCAAATGAGAGGTACAAAAAACAGTCCAAGGTTCCTAGGTCCAAGAAAGAGTTTGTGCCAGGGGATCTAGTGTGGATTCACTTGAGGAAGGAGAGGTTCCCAGCTAGGAGGAAGAACAAACTCATGCCTAGAGCCGATGGTCCATTTGAAATCATAGAAAGTGTTGGTCCTAATGCATATAAAGTTGATCTACCAGGAGACTATGGGGTTCATGGCACTTTCAATGTAGGGGATCTCAGTCCATACTATGGAGATTCTGGGGATGAGGAGGCTACAGGCTTGAGGACAAGCCCAATTCAACCAGGGGAGGATGCAGCAAGAGCTGGGGCACATGGCAGGGCAGAATTCAACAATAGGGACAAGGGGGATCAAGGGGTGAGCATTGGTAACCAAGGGGAGGTCTACATGGGTATCCAGGGGTCAATCTGGGGGCAAGGGATGGGTAACAAAAGGGAGAGTTTCAAACTGATGAAGGCTAGCCAAGACCATGTCACAGTGAGGGTCCATGATAGCCAAGACACGAGCCAGGACACGAGCCAAGACACGAGCCAAGCTAGCCAAAGACAAGGCCACCAACACCCAACCACAAAATCACAAAAACAGCCTACAACAGCCACTTGGGGAAGGCATAACTACCACCACACTTTGAACCACCAGCTACCACCAAGCCCAGCTAAAACCTTACCCACCTAGGTCCAAAAAAGTCCTAGGGAACCAGTTCCAAAACACAACACACCTACCCTAAAAATCCAAATCAAAACAGCCTACCCAAAGCATAAAACATAAAGCAGTCTTTCCATTTCTAGCTAAAAACTGAAAGACTATCTCCAAAAGTCTTTCCTTGTCTTCCCTACTATTAGAACTACTGCAGAAGAAGGTCAATGAGCATTAATGAGCTTCGTCCACAAGCTTCAAGCCAACACCAAGCAACAAACACAACCTGGAGCATGTCACTGTCATATGTCTGCATTTGTCTGTTTTCAGTTTTCTTTTGTATTTTCAATCTGAATTGTAGCCAGTAACTTGTCACGTTTATGTAGATTAATCCTGGCCCTTAGATGATATTCTAGGGTTGTATTAGATCAAGCATTGAGGCCTATATAAGGACCCATGCTCTTTTGTATAAGGCAGTTGATTATTGAATGAAAAAACTTGAGCATTGTTCTCATTTCCAAAATCTTTCCAACTTGTGCTTTGTCTTAGTTGAAAGTCAGGCCTGATAACATCCTGTGCTAGGCTGTGGTTGTTGATCTAAGTCTGTGGCAAGTTAGATATCCCTGTGCTTAGACTGTGGGGTGTTTGCTTGTTGTTTAGTTCAAGTCTGCTTACCCGTGCTTAGCTGTGGTAAGAAGTCTTAGCTAGTCTAGTTTGTTGTTTGATTTCCTGTGTTGAGCTGTGGGAGTTGAGTGACATCCATATCCAGTGCTAGATAGGAGTCAAGGGTCCAAATCCTAACACACCCCTATAATATCACTGCAGGAAGGAGAGTATAAATCTAACATTCAAACATAGGAGTAAGGAATTGTTTGATGGTAATGGCATTTTCGTCATAAAAGATGAACTTAAATGACAAATTTTAAAAATTGCTCTAGTATTCCCCCGGAGTGAAAATTTTGATAGTAATTTCTCATCAGAAGTGATTAGTTGAGTGTAATTTTCCAAAAAAATTATATAAGGCTGTAATTTTCAAAATCATATTTTTAAAAGGCTGTATTGAACAATTTTTCCTTATAATTATGTGGTTTTATAAGTTTGTTAATGGGTTAAGTAAGAGTCATGAGCTTACCTAATCTGTTTTGCGCTACATTAGTTATGGATTCTTATTATATAAGGACATCTAAGTAAATATTATTTTTGTAATTAATGAAATGAATCTTCACTTGCCCACCTTCTTTTATTCCTTTGTCTCGATATCGTGGTATCAGAGAAATTACAGGTTTTGGTCCATACAAAAATAAAGACTTCCAGTAGAATGAAGCAATTAGAAGGTAGCTAGTGAGAGAAAACAAAAAAATTACGCCTGTGATATCCCTTGACCAAAAAATGTTAGATATAAGGTAAGCACGAATGAGAATTGACAATAATGAATTACTGAATTGACTAATGCTTTTCTAATAGAACAACTTGACCCTATATTAGTGTCAGGGTTATACCGAATTTCCTATTTAGATAAGACGGTGTCCTCTTCATTCTGGCACAAGAAAGAGAGATGTAATTCAGAAATATTTTATGTGTACATTGTTATATCGTTCAATGATGCAGAAGAAGAGATTATAGTTCTGTCTCTTTTTCTGACATGGAAAAGGAACATGAAACTGAATTTGTGAAGAGTTGCAACTCTTCACAAATACCGACTTATTTAATTTCTGTAGCAGAAATTAAAACCCATCATAGTTATTCGAAAGAAAACTATACCGTAACTCCGTAAATAATTATGTAAGCGTACACTCCACACTTCCCGACCTCACATTATATTATTTAGAAATTACCCATTTAGAGCATCTCCAATGGTAAGCTAGTTACTAGCTTACCTTTGCCACATCATTTCTTTAAGCTACAACAAGTTTAAGCTACCATTTACTTCAATGGATTAGCCAACTTATTACTAGCTTGATTGAACCCACTTAACATACTTCTTTATTAATTTATTCAATTTCCAAATTTTATCATAAAATTAAAACTTTATTAATGAGGTAACAATTTTCTAATTGGTTATTTGTCATGTGGGTCCTTTCAAGCAACTAGCTCCATGGAGATAGTAGCTCAAAAATTTTGTGGGTCCAATTGAGATAAGCTAATCTACATGGACAACTCCAATGGTTAAGCTACTAGCTTGCAATTATTTAAAATTGCAAGCAAGTCCCCAAGCTAAACCATTGGAGATGCTCTTATGAACCAAACTTAAATACGCTAAAATAAACCGGTAATTACACTTAAATTACCAACATAAAAGGAGAAAGCTTTAATCATCATCATTAATGGCATCAAATAATCCATCTTCACAACCCTTAATTCCAATCTTTAAGGGGAAAAATTATCAATTTTGGAGCCTTAAAATGAAGACTTTATTCAAGTCTCAAGAGCTATGGGACTTGGTGGAAAGTGGGTATGCAGAAACCCAAGGAAATCAAGCTGCGGAACCTGATACACAGTTGCGTGAGAATCGTAAGAAGGACGCAAAGGCTCTATTTTTCATTCAAAAAGCACTTGATGATGTTATTTTCCCCCGAATTGCAGCAGCTACTAAATCAAAGGAAGCATGGGACATCTTGAAACAAGAGTCTATGGGAGATAAAAAGGTAATTCAAGTAAAACTCCAAACTCTTTGTCGTGATTTTGAATTAATGGTTATACAAAAAGACGAGTCCATTCAAAATTAATTATTTGTCTCAAATGTCCGAACTGATTAATAGCATGAGATCTTATGGTATAGGACGATACTTTATATCGGACTATTTTTCCTATACATTGTATTTTTTGTTGGGAAATTAGCGTCAATCTCCCACGCGCAACGGAAGCAACCAATTGACAAGTAAACCGTAAAAGTAAATAAATGCAAGCAAAAATAAAATGAGACGTTATTTAGGGTCAAACCCAGGGCAAAACCTTCCAAACCGGAAGTAAAACCCACTAGCCAAATGAACTAGAATCCACTATAAAAATAGTACCAGTACAACGTAACCGTCTCGAATAAATACCAATTCGAAACCCACAATAATATTAGATAACCACCACTAGACGTTAGTAATATTAGTAAACACAACCAATAATACTCCTAAAGTAACCTCCTAAATTATTGTGTTAGAACACCCGTTGTACTACCTCCCACACTCTCAAACCCCGACTTTTAGTCACTTTGTTTGATATATATTTGTGAGATATTTGTGTGTGTTTTCCAAAGGATTTATCATCCTTTATATAGCATACGAAAGTGACGTTATAATTTAATATAATAAATCACTTCACGTTACCAACACATGAATTAAAACAAATTCATATGTTTTCACGCAATGTTAAGCAAATGAATTAGCATTCATTTAAACATCACATAAAGACAAAATGTTACATGTCCTTTGTAACACTTCTAATAAATTGTGTTGGACAATTGGGTGTTACCCAACATTTTTCCATCTTGTAATTAGTTCCATCTACATGGGAATATGGTGTTCATATTTCTCATTACTCTAGCTTTATTATTAGGTAGTTAGAATGATTGTACAAATAACTATATACGGAGTATATTGTAGTCTTTGGAGGAGAAAGGCAATGAAAATCATTCATTCACATTCAAAATTGTATATTGTCTAAATTTCTATCAATTACTTCATATGGAGAAATAATTAATGATAAGGTGGCATTAAGTAAAGTTTTAAGGAGCTGAGTTTAATTTCAAAGTTTGATCATGTGGTTGCTGCTATTGAAGAGTCGAAAGATCTATCGTCTTATTCGTTTGACGAACTAAAGAGCTCATTGTTGGCTCATGAGGATAGGATTAGTAGGTCTTGTGATAAAGTAGAGGAGAAAGCATTTCAGGTGAAAGGGGAGTCTTCACAGAAAGGGAAGACAAAAAATTCAGTTGGTCGAGGGTACATTCGAGGTGGTTTTAGAGGCCGAGGCCGCGCTTTTCGAGGCATAGGACGAGGACGCTTTGGCGAAGACCGTCAAAACATGGGTTTAATTCAATTTTATAATTGCAAGAAGTACGGACATAAAGAAGCAAATTGTTGGTTCAAAAACAAGGATGAGCATCAGGCCAATTTTACAGAGAAAAGGGAGGAGGAAAGCAGGTTGTTTATGACCCATTCAAGTGCATCTAATTTCAACAACGACGTATGGTTTGTAGATAGCGGGTGTTCGAATCACATGACCGGAGCAAGATGTCTATTCAAGGATCTTGATGAGACGAAGAAAAGCCAAGTTCGTCTTGGGAGATGATAAGAATTTGGTTGTCCACGGAAAATGTACTATTGCTATCTAAACAATGCAAGGTGATGTTAAACTTCTTAATGATGTGCAATTTGTTCATTCCAAGTCTTGCTCATAGTTTGTTCAGTGTATGACAGTTAGTGACTAATGGGTTTTCTGTAAAACTTGAAGATAATTCATGTGTTATTAATGATAAAAAGACAGGCCACATTATTGCTATTTTGCTAATATACACAAATCACCTAATAATAATATGTTTCCATTGGATGTGTCTAGTAAATTGGGTAGTGCCCTGATTGTTAAAGGAAATTGTGAAGCTAAGCTATGGCATTTGCGTACAGTTGTCAAAACCTGACCCGACCTGAAAACCCGTACCTGAGTTTTAGGGTCAAAGACCCGTAAATCTTGACCCGCGACCCAAAATGACCCGTTATTTTTAGGGTTGAACCCGACCCGACCCGTTTGGCCCGATGGGCCAAGGATAAATGAAGAATATTATCATAAAATTAATATTTTAATATTATATTTGAAATAGTAAATTGAAAATAATTATTTTAATATTTTTAATTAAAAAAAGTAATTTTAAAATTAATTTTATATAACTTTTTTAGGATTAAATAATAAAATAATTATTAAAATAATTTTAATGTTATAAATTTCTAAATATAAGTGAGTAATGAATATAACTATATTATTAATATTAAATATAATTTAATTTTAAAAAGTATGATTTTGCCAGCAAAAAATGATTAAATAATAGTCGTCCTACACTTTTTTCTAACGCTAACCAGACCGAAAACCCGTATGACCCGACCTGCCTGACTCGTTTGACAGGTCTACATTTGCGTTACGGTCACTTAAAAGTAAATGGGTTAAAATTATTGAGTAAAACGGAAATGGTGGTAGATTTGCCTAAAATTTGTGACCATGTTTTATGTGAAGGGTGTATCTACGGTCAGAAAGTGTTGCTTCAAACGGACGATCCGTTTTATTGCTTTAGACGGGTCAAGCACTCAAGCTCCCCCACAAAAATGCAAGTGGGACAAGTGAGAAATTATCCATGCATTTTCTCCCACTTGTTCTTTTGGTGAGGGAGATTGACCCGTCTGAAATGAGAATTGGTGATCTACGGTAAACAATGTACAACACCTTTTTCCTAGTGGTAAGTCATGGAGAGCCTCTAACTTTCTCGATCTTGTTCATTCTGACATATGCGATCCAATGAGAACGGAGTCATTTGATAGAAATCGTTACTTCTTACAGTATTATTTATTGATGATTATAGTCAGTGGCGGACCCAGGAATTTCGAAGAGGGGCACAATTTTTTTTTTGTCGATTTTTCCGCTTAACATATTGTTGTCAAGAGATCACTTTTTTTTTTTTTTTATCTTTTTAATCTATAAATGATAACATGTGACAACCAAAAGTAATTAGTTTTTTATGTTACTCATATACAAATATTGTACAAATCTGGAAAAAAATATTATGGAAGGAGGAGAAATTTCCAAATTTTCAATGGTGTTATTTTTCGTCTATTTAAAAACTTTCATCTCCAATTGGTACTACATGATAAAAATTGCCTTCATTTTTAAAAATCAACGCAAATTGATAGCATTTAAAATGTACTTCAAATATGCTTTTTAATTTACATATACTCCTTGATAAATTTAGGTGTTGTGGGAGTAGTAAGACTTAATAAAAAAATTGTATTTCCGATATATACTTAAAAAGTAATTAACATTGGCTAAAAGTTTTAAAAACCACAATATAAATTGATTGTTTGAAACCATATTTCTCTTTTAAAGATATACTACGAAAAAGAAAAGAAAAACTAAAAATGCTACCAGAAAGGATCGAACCCGGGCAGTCATGGAAAGGATAAAAGAGACTTACCACTAGAACACTCACAACTTGGTGTTTATTAGTTATACTATAATGTACATATTAAGCGTCTTCGCATAAAGCCGCTATAAAGAACAAAAAGTTTTTTTTTTTTTTTTTTTTTTTTTTTTTTTTTTTTTTTGGGGTGGTACACTGGTACGTGACCCCCCGGGACCCCACGTGGGTCCGCCCATGATTATAGTTGCATGTGTTGGTTCTATTTCCTAAAGTTTAAGTCAAAGGCTTTTGTTTACTTCCAAAAATTCAAAGCAATGGTGGAAAATCAAAGCGGCAGACATATTAAGACGTTGCAAACGGGTCGTAGAGATGAATTCTTATCTAAAGAATTTAATGTTTTTTGTGATGACCCTGGTATCCGTAGGGAGCTTACTGTGCCATATACACCGCAACAAAACGCCATTGCTAAGCGCAAAAACAGGACCATAGTAGAGATGGCTAGAAGTATGCTAAAGGAAAAAGGGTTGTCAAATAAAACTTGGGGACAAGCGGTAGCTACAACGGTGTATCTCAACAAGAGCCGTTGCAAATCAAATTCCGTTTAAAGCATGGAGAGGTAAGAAACCTCGGGTACGGCACTTGAGAATATTTGGTTGTTTAGCTTATGCTTGGGTTCCTAGTAATTTACGTCATAAGCTTGATAGCAAATCAGAAAAATGTTTATTTGTGGGCTGTAGCATTGAATCCAAAGCGTATAAGTTATACAAGGCCGTAAGTGGCAAGGTTATTATTAGTAGAGATCAGATGTTAAGTTTGATGAAGCAGGAAAATGGATGTGGAATTGTGACACTATGACAGCAACTCCATCTTCAGTTTGTGAAATTTTCCGAGCCAAAAACATAGTGCAGACTGAGAGTAACACTA
The DNA here is from genome assembly GCA_022085475.1 of Heliosperma pusillum. Classification (NCBI taxonomy): domain Eukaryota; kingdom Viridiplantae; phylum Streptophyta; class Magnoliopsida; order Caryophyllales; family Caryophyllaceae; genus Heliosperma; species Heliosperma pusillum. The sequence continues at coordinate 2,528 of JAIUZE010010143.1, read as the reverse complement.
CATTATCTTGCAGTAGTGGTATAACTCATCTACTCCACCTCGCAGCCCTTCATCTCATCAAAATAACAGCCAATCTAGCAGTGTTCAGGCGTCACCGTTGAGCGCCACTAGTAGCACACCTCCAAGAAATTTCCGGTCAATTCAAGATATTTACAGGACATGTAATTTCGCATTATATATTTCTGATCCTGTTACGTACGAAGATGCAGTAAAGAGTGAAGTATGGGCAGATGCTATGAAAAAGGAGATAGCAGCTATAGAGAACAATGAGACAAACTAAATATCGCTCTGATGGAAGCATTCAAAAGCACAAAGAAAGGCTCGTAGCTAAAGGGTAATCACAACAGTCGGGAGTCGATTTTGAAGATACATTTTCACCCGATGCTAGATTTGAAACGGTGAGAATATTTTTGGCTGTAGTTGCACAATTTCAATTACCCGTGTACCAATTTGATGTACAGTCGGCATTTTTAAATGGAGAGCTGAAGGAGGAGGTGTATGTTTCTCAACCAGAGGGCTTTGTTTCCGGTGGGCATGAAGATAAAGTTTATTGATTATGCAAAGCTCTTTATGGTTTGAAGCAAGCCTCGCGAGCATGGTATAGCAATATTCATACTTTCTTCATGTCCAGCGGCTTCAAAAGAAGTGAAAATGAGTTGACCCTTTACTTGAAGCGGGGAGGTAATGATTTTCTTGTAGTATGCTTATATGTTGATGATATATTTTTGGGTTTGCTTAAATATTTTTTGGGCCTCGAGGCGAAACAAAGTGAAAAGAGTAGTTTTGTATGTCAAGAGAAACATGCTACAGATTTAATGTGCTTAAGAAATTTCACATGACAAATTGTGAACCCCCACCTACTCCTATGAATGCAAATGAGAAATTACAACGTCAAGATGGTACTGAACAAGCTGAAGACACGCTGTACAGAAGTCTTAGAGGGGTCTAAATTTCCTTACACAAACTAGGCCAGACATTGCTTTTCCTGTGAGTGCGGTGTCTAGGTATATGCATAATCCCACGAGACAGCATTTTGGTGCAGCAAAACGAATACTACGTTATGTGGCTGAGTTGGTCATTTTGGAATATGGTATACTAAGGTCCCAAATTTTACTTTGGTTGGGTAAACTGATAGTGACTGGGCTGGATGTTTAGATGATAGAAAAAGCACTTCCGGTAATATTTTCTGTCTAGGTTCTAGGTAGAGCAATTACTTGGAGCTCAAAGAAGCAGGAGACTATTGCTTTGTCGTCCTCCGAAGCCGAGAATACTGCGGCTACAGCAGTGGCACGACAAACTCTGTGGCTCCATAAATTATTAGCCGATTTTCATGTTGAACAAAAGGAAGCTACGGTTAGTTTTTTGTGATAACATGTCAGCAATAGCCATGGCGAAAAATCCAGCATTTCACGAGAGGACAAAGCACATAGATGTGCAATATCATTTCATCCGCAAGTTGGTGGCAGAAGGAAGAATTATGTTGAAGTTTTGTGGTACAAATGAGCAGATGTCGGATGTTTTCACAAAGTCGCGTTCGCATGCCAAGTATCAGTTTTTTGTGTCACAATTAGGAGTCGGTAATTTTGAATCAAGGGGGGATGTTAAATAATACTCCCTCATATTCTATGTATTCTTCCCTTTTCATTTGAGCTCTAAAATTAAGGAAATGAATTTGAACCACACAAAACACTATACCCCACATGCAATTAAATATGTACCACACAAAACACACAACCCCACCTCCAAAAATGGAAATAGGGAAGAAAACATGAATGAACCAAATAAGAAATAGGGAAGAATAGATGAATAGGAGGGAGTATGATTCAAAATTAATTATGTATTATAATTATATAGTTTGATAAGTTTGTTAATGGGTTAAGTAGGAGTCATGAGATTACCTAATCTGTCTTGGGCTACATCAGTTGTGAGTTCTTAATATATAAGGACATCTATGTAAATGTTATTTTTGTAATTAATGAAAGGAATCTTCACTTGCCCACCTTCTTTTATTCCACAAATTCTTGTTTCAGACGGTCTTAAGTTAAGATATAATCACAACCGATTAAAATAATGTTAGAATGAAAAGGGGCTTGGGAGAGGTCTTGATGTAGTAAAATAGTGGTGTAGTAAGGATGTCGATCTCAGGGACGGTTGTTGTTTAGAAGTGATCTAAAAGTCTACTAGAGTCTCTTGCAAGTCACAAAGTAATTTTGGGTTTGGGTTTGTTAACTAAACTAAGATAACAACAATTAAAAGCAATTAAAAACGACGAAAGGAGTCTAAGACGAGAAAGATAATCAAATAAGAATCAATAAAAGGAAGGTCTAGGATCGGTGGGTTCAAATGGGTAATTTGGGTTCTAGTGAGTCGGGTTCATAGTTAATGGGTAGTCAAACTTGGGCGCGGTGGATTGAGACTCTCGACCTTACAATCCCTCCCATATACCGAACCAAGCTAGCTCTCGCGTACACACGGTCGATATACCAACTATATGCAAATCCTAACATATTCCGAGGCTATCGATCTTA